>JBCFYV010000001.1:40511188-40727283 GCA_039000515.1 Timema cristinae
ACATTATTTAAAAAAATTAATAACTCAAGGGTACTTATGTAGACATTTGTAAATATTTTGTTTTTATTTTAAGTTAAATTTGAAGTATTCTCTGTCACTGATTCTTCGTCATGAAATTAGGTGAGACATGTCCAAGGGTTTTTATATAATAACTGTACATTCTTATGTGAACGAGAGTTTGGAGCTGTAGTCTACTTCCCAGAGCCTAAAAAAGAAGAAAGCCTTCGGGAATTTTTTTCATTCTTACACACATACAAGTCAAAATGGCATTTGAGCACTGTAAGATGTTTTATATATATTATTAAAGAAACATGAGTGTTTACTGTATTGATTGTAAGAAAACGCCACAAAAACTCTACCCAACAAAAATAAATTATAAGTATTTGACTATCAAATTGTAACATTAGCAGTGCTAGCTAGTTTACATCAATACTGTCCGACCCGAATAATACCGATACATATAGACATTCTGCAATTGTAACGTTAGCAATGCTAGCTAATTTACATCAATACTATCTGACCCGAATAATGACGATACACATAGATATCCTGTAATTGTAACGTTAGCAATGCTAGCTAATTTATGTCAATAATACCCACCCCGAATAATGCCAATACACATAGACATTCTGCAATATCAAACATTTACAAAACCTAACTATATCTATGCTTTACTCACTCTAGTTCCACGGCCGACAACCATCACACGACTGGTTCACACCAAATTCTATTCTGAAGGAAAGACTGACACATCTTTGAAAATTGGATCAGTGGCACACCTGCATGAGGTGACCAAGGCCTACGCTGATTGACCTAGCCGGTCGACCGTAAACACCAAGCGATATATACTGCAAAACCGCTGGATTTCCGGAATGACGTGTCAAGATGACAATGGCTGTTACTAAGAAAATCATGCTTCTATCACGTGCTCACAACGTGACTGTTATACTTCTAATATGGAGATTTCCCCTTCCTTGTGTCCAGCAACTAGACATATATAAAGCTGGCATTCAGCTATCATAGTTGACTATTAATTCCGACTCAACCACGAGAGGTACTTGTCAGAACTTGGTCAAAATAGCTCCAAGATGGAAAAATATAAACTCTTTATATTTTGTTAAATACTTAAATATTACGGCATATAATGGGTTTGGGCGTTTGTAACGCTTAGTTAATTATGTGGTTAAAATTGTCCAGTGTAGGCGTAAGTAATTTCTCACTAGAAGATTTAGTTTAGAAGTTAAATTTGTTTTATGGAACATTTAATGTTTACTTTTGCCGCTGGAGCACTAGTCTCTTTGTGATATTTAGACTTATTTGTCGGTAGCCATTTTTTGATTCTTTTTATTGCTTGGATTATTAAATTTAAGAATACATTTTATTGCGCTTGTGGTTATCATTATTTGCTTTTACTTTAAAATTTGATAATGTTTAAATTAAAGATAATATTTTGTATAAGTGTTTAATGTGAATAAATTATAAAGGTAATTTATTATTGGTGGTCAATAAGTTATAACTTTAAACGTTAATCAATGCTCTTAGTGAGAAATTACTACACTTATGTCACTCTACTCAAAACCCTATGTAAGAGTTGATCAGACTTTGAAGCTTTTTTAGTTACACGATATGCCGCTATATCAGAAAGTGTTGTGATCGTTGCGGATAGTTGTGATGCTTTATAACAACAGCTGTTTGGATCTATAAGATTTTATTTCTGCACATTGGCTTCACATGTCAAAAATAAAAATAAATGTAAGTTTCCAGATTGTTTTAAAACTGACATGTCAATATACGCCATAAAATTTCTAAAGATGTGATTGTGAAGAAAAAATACAAGTAAAATGTCTTATTAAAAAAACTTTAGAAAAAATCTAATTATAGATTTTATGAAAACATTTTTGATCAAAAGATATTCTACGAGAGTGGATTGTAGCAGATAGTGATGAAAGAATTTTGCAAAAGGAAAGTGTACAATTGCTTTTTATAATTTAAGACTAGTTTTTCTTCTAATTATATCCACAATGGAAAGTAACAAAGTTTATTTTTTAATTGAGGATTGTGCTTTAGAACTGATACACGTAAAATACTGTATTATCTTAAAATAGCAAATCATTAAGAAATTTCTGTGACCATTTATACTTGCAAGTAAACGGCAAATCAAATGATACTATAATCATCTTTGGGCCTAGTTAATATAATTGGATTTTATAATATTCAGACATCTAATTAGAATCAAAATCCAGACGAAGGGCATTTATTGGCACATGAAAGCTTGGAAAGTTTAAGTAAGAAGGGGACGATGCTCAAAAACCTTACCCATACATATTTCACTTATTTTTGTTAAATATTAAAAAATCGATCACAACGATGTGAAGAATCGATAGAAACTAAAAATATTATTTACATTCGAAAAGATTTGACATCACATTAAAAAGTAACAGTATTCGTTTAGGTTTTTTTAAGTGGCATTTGCTACAAAAGTATTAAATTATTCATAGGGGACTGAAACTGCTCACATCCTGACGTGTTAAACTCTCTTAATATGACTGTACTACAGCTTGGTAGTAATAATAGATATGTTGTTGCAAGTAATATTACTACAGTGACTTAATTAAATGTTTTTTTAGGGATATACTATCAATAATTGTCTTGGCGCTTAAGTCAAATATAGTATTTGAAAAATATATACTTGAAGCCGGAAAACAAGCCTGGGAGCATTATAAAGAAGGAATTCCCAAAGTATTAGGTTTAAATCTAATTTTTTTAATAACAAAACGAAATTGAAACTTTATAGACTGTATGCAAGAACGAAATTAATAAAAGTGAAAGGTGAGTGGTATTGAACGTACCCTCTAAACTAACTTATTAACACCACTTACACGTTCGAATATAAATTAATATTTTTTAAATCCACCCAAAAATCACACTTCTCATTCACTTTTCACGTTTTCTTATTTCATTCTCGTATTCTGTCTTATCCCTTTATTGAAGGAAAGCCTCTAATTCTTGTATTCAGACAAATTACCCTAAATGCTACTCGTCAGCAATAAATAAAAAATCCCCCTCAGATGTTATTAGCTAGATGGTAAGAGTGATTGATGCCTTAGTGCCCTCATACATCTATACATTTTTAAATAATAATTTATAGCCATATTTAAATGACCACATTTTACCAAACAAATAATTAGCATGTGATTTAAAATACAGTATTTCAAATTTAAATTATCTTACATCGATGAGCAAATAATTTATTGTAATTTGTATGTTATCTTCTTTTGAGCTATTCTTTTTATTCATTAGTTATCACATTCGAGATAAAAATAATTACTATCTAAAGGTAAAACGTAAACTTGAAGGTTCAAACTGCTCCTCAAAATTTAAATTCCGCGCGCGCTATTCCACAACGACACTAACGCTATTTGGCTTCAATGTCTGTGATCACTGGAACTAAAGAGAAGCCAGACCCGTATATCTTAGACTCTGGAAATTACCAGTATTCTAACGTAATATCGCTTTGTTTTCTTTTATAATAATGAATAAAAACAAGTTGAAATCTTCTCGATAACTTCAAAGCTGGTGGAAGTAATAGTCCGAAGTTTGGGTTGTGTCGGGGAGTCAAAACTTTGTGTATTTTTTTGGGGGATCAGAATTGATATTTGAAATTTAATTTAGTTTAAAATTTAATGATTTAGTCTGAATACACATGGGTGATTCTGGTGCCTTGCCAACCGTGTAGCGGAGCTCTTAAACTATTTGATATTCCAATAATGGAAATACATGATACCTTTATATTTCAGTCTCTTTAAAATCCTTATTAATATAATAAGGATTCAAAGGTTTAATAATTTAGTCCGTTTGTTTAGTCTGAAATCACAAAGGTGATTCAGGCGCTTTGTTAACCGAGTAGAGGAGCTTTTTCAGCTCTTTATTTTTATATTAACGATTTTGATTATTACTCTCGGATCTCTTCCAGACTGATTCAAATAAATAATGTATGAAATAACTCTTTTGTTATATGTTTCAAACGTAGTCTTCTTCAAGGATTACTTATACTTTGAGATTGTGAAATATATCCTCAAATATACTGCACAAGCGCAGTCTCTGCCGTATTTATATGTTTTCAAACACTACTCAGTTCGTCTTGTGAGGCCATGAATTACTTATATACTTCTGTTGTTTTACTTTGAATAAATAACTGTATTTTTGTTAAACTTGCAAATTCTCCTATTAATTGATGTTACGTTAAGTTCCTTATTGATTCCGCCCACCCTCTTTCCGCCTGTCGTGGCCTCTAGCGGTTCGAGTTGGAGGTGGTAAATGACAGAAAAAGATCCTGTTTTTTATTATTTGACCAAAAGATTTAGTTATTAGATATATAGCACACTGTTAGACAACCTAGCTGAGTAGGTTGTGCGTCTGTATAATAATTTGAGAGTTTTAAATTCAATCCTCAACTTGTTCAGAAAATGTATCGCACTTGACTTGGTCATCCGTCGTCAGCAAGATAAAGGTTCAAACCCCAACTAAGTAATTTTGACATGATGTTACCATCCTCTCCCCGCACTAATGCGGATTCAATTATACTTACGACCCCCCTTAACTCCATCCCATTATACAATCAATAAAAATCCTTGTTTAAACGAACTTATAAAAATACATATATTTCTGTTGCTGCTAGTCAATGGCGTAGAAAGGTGAGGGTCGGGGTGAGTGGGGTCAAGTTTATCACTTTACTACAGTGATAGTTGTATATTTCATCAACCAAATATTAGTTTATGAATATTTTAATATTCACCTTCAAGAAAAACCTTGTAAAAATTCCGATTGTAAAATTAGCTCTGCCAACATTTCAAATACTATACCTCGTTTTTCATATATTCTTATGGTATGAAAAATAAAGGACGTGGAATGAGCCAAGTAAGTGGAGTTCAAAAAAATTAGGCAAACATTTTTTTCTATCACCTATAAGATCTTACTTGAGGAATCACCCTAAAAAGAGAGCAGCTTAAATAACAGAATTGTCAGAAGTAGAGTTTGTAGCTTATGAAGGTAGGTTTACTGCCTTTCCCCTATCCCTTATCTCAACATACCTACTTACTAAAAACATTATTTGCTAACTAATAAAAGTTTGAAGGAAAGGGCAGGATTGGAGGGTTCCGGACCCTCCTAGAGTTTGTTTGCGGACCCCCCCTAGAAAAATGAGATTTATACGCCCTTGCTGCTAGTGAATAATAGGCCATCCTAGAAATATCTCCAAACAGCTTTGTCAGCGGCCATGTTCTTAATTGTATCCATCTTTTTCCAGCCTATAAAGTTTCTTCTTCAACTTTACATTTCCAGGTTTTCTTGGGCCTACCACGCTTCCATTGCCTCCTCTGGGCACCAATCCAAAACCGACTTCTCAAGAGCTCCATTTCGCCATCGTAAAGTGTGGCCAATCCATCGCCTCTTTCTTTTCTTTATCCAATCTTTGATAGGTTGGCAGCTAGTAACTATCCATAGGTATTCGTTTGTAATCACTTCTTGCTATCTTACGTTAATGATTCGGCGATGGCATCGAGTTACGAAAACTTTGTAGTGGAAGGTTGATCTGTTTGTGGACATTACATGATTCGCACCCATAAAGGAGAAGTGATTTCACATTAATGTTGAAGTGTTCTATATTAGTTTTCTTGGAGGTGTATAAGTAATAAAAATATTGGTCATAGTAGAAATAGTACAATATTAAACGGGATAACTACCTATGAACGACAAGGTTGCATTGGTGGCTTTCCCTCTTAACTCTAATCAGGCACTTTGAGTTTTATTTGCTTAAGCTTTGGATTTTTTTTTTTACTTGCGCTTGTTTGTAAGAATAGTTTTAGTACCAGTAGCGCTATTAGTGTTTAGTACTATTATTAATTTTAATAACATTGCAATAAATGCTAATATTAGAGAAAAGGATTTACCTCAATTTAATAAATATAAATTATTTACCTTTCTCATCTCAAACCCGGGACCCTTATTGTTACACTTTACTGATTTAGCTCAGAGGTAAAGTTTTTTATTCTAGCTCCAAGTTTATGTGGATCGACTTAAAATTAATCCTCTTCATCTTGTCTACATAAATAAGATTATGTAAGATGATTGTTATTACAAGTCCTTAACATAAATTATTGATAAGACGTAAGGGATAAAAGGTTTACATAAAGTTAACGATTAAAGCTACTAAAATGTGGCCTATTTTATGATTATGATTCAACTTTTTATATAATGATTAATTTGTACTATTATATACAATATACACGATAATAATTATATACACTTGATTTGGATACTTGAAAGTTTAGGCAGAATGAAAAAAACATGATTACTTGTGAAACTTAATTTTTTCTTCTTAAATGTAAATGATTTTACATTTAAAAAAATCTAAATAATTATATTATTTATCAGATACACATTTTTGCCATAATAGCATTGAGACAAACAGCCAGAAATGGTAAAGCAGTCGACTAGACTTCAAGTTTTTGTCAATTGCAAGTGGTACGTAATTGTCCTTTCGGATATAAAGCACACTGAGCATATTAGGGATACAGAATTAACTACAAGTGCATTAGTGACGCTTATATACCTTCAACTACACTTCATGCGATTGACTAGCTTCAGTCATAAAATAATTTGTATTGTAGTATTTTGGTTGGAATAAACTTGTTGAAAATATAAACGTAGTTTTTTGCTGTTAGCAGTAATTGTAACATTTTATTGTCTTAATAGTTATTTTACAGGAAATGAGAATATCTATCAAGAGTGACAGTTTTCTTATAACATAACGAGTATAATTATGTGAAAGTAGATTTAATGGCTTATCTAGATGTCAGATAAGGTTGTTGTTTTAAAAAAATCGGGCTAAAAATAGATGTAATAAAGGTTTATTTAAATATTGCAACCTCAGTACAGTTTGAATTCAAACTAAATAGCTAGTAATGTTTAAAGCGCAAATATAATCAAGTAACTTATATAAATAACTTTAACAAACATATTTTAAGCTATAACAGTTTTTAGTAAAGGTTAAGACTTAGATATTATATCGATAATTGAATTAAAAAAAGAGTAAAGGGACAACATTTTCCAGATAAGGCTTAGATAACTATAAAAATACTAAGTTTGCTTTCTGAAACATCAATTTTATTAACTTATTTTACTTATGTTTTAAATCGTTTCTATATTTTAACCCCTTTTAAACTTAACTATTTATGTATTGTATGTTTAGTTTTTAACTTCACTTAAAATAAGTGGTCAATTATAGTATATCGTTTCATTCAATGTGTTCATTTGTAATTGATTCACACTTCTACACTATATTTTAATTATCTCAGTAAACCAATGTTTTTATTAATTGTTGGCTTATGATTTGACTTATAGATGATTGTCATTCAATAATATGTATGCTATCTTTTTGGCTTACTTCATTTGACTCTTATTGTAGTACATGTTACAATTAATATGTATACCAAGCAACTTAACTTTTTATAAAGTTTAAACATAATTCAAATATCACAATATCTTTAATTGTTAACTAATTTAAAACCATATATTTCATTAAAATTTACTTATCGATATCATATCTAAGTCTTAACCTTTATTATATTCTACACTCCTTACGGAAGATTCTTTTAGAATGTTTTCTAAAATGTTATAACAGTTTTGCTATACATAAATACTCTAAATTATTCAACAAACCCAAATATTTAGCGTACAATTTTAACAGTTAATGACAAGATGGCGATTAACCTTGGACAATACAGCCATTAGTTTATATCCAGCCTATTGTAGAGATATTTACTAATTTTGTATAAGAACAAAACCATATATCAAAAGAAAATAACTTGATGAGCACCACCGGTTATCGAACTGGGATCTTAAAAGACTTGTGGTCAACGTGTCTAGTCACTTGGTCACCGAGACAGATTGATGAAGATAAGTTAATTATTTATGAGTTATAGTAAAGATAATTCAACACCTTGTTTAGAAGTTAGGCAAGACCAACTAACATCAACCGTGAATTAATTTGTTAGTTTGTTGTACAGATAGAAAGTAAAATTATTAGTATACATATTTACAACAGGCTTTGTAAGACAATGCAGGTAAAAAAGAAAAAAAAAAGTCGGTGACCAAAGATCTAATTTAAATTATTTTTATTTTTATTTGGCTTACTTTAAACATTTTTTTTTTCATAAAAAATTAAAAACCATTACTTTAAACTAAGGTATTTCTCTGTATAATGTGCATAATATATACATACCAATAATGATAAATAATGCTCATTAATTAATCAATTAATTAATCAGAGCTAAACATTTAAATATTTTAAAATAACATTTTGGGCATTGAAGTTGACTAAACTGGTAAGCTGAAGAATAATTATTGTTGAAAATATGAATACGAAATCTTCCCTTTATGTCCTTTGTATGGTTCAAATTTAGACGTGATCCGTTTAAAAGTTATAAAGCTATGAAGTATGAACAAGAGTTAAAAATATCTACTGAATCAAATAAATTATTCAATGAGTGCCCAACTGAAAATGATAAAAATTAATGTGGTGAACACATCCGTTTGTCAGAGACTATGAACGCGAGATGTGCAGCATCGAGCACTTTGAACGAGTGCCAATACCTCGCCGGCATCCTCCTAGCTAGTCTTGGAAAGTGCTTGAACAGCTGTATCGTATTAAAAAAAAACACTATATGATTTAAACTTGTCCCCAAGTCTTGGCGACAGTGCGTGGACCATTGAAATCTCAACCTGGCGTACGGTTCTAGTCACAGCTTGTCAAAAGCGTGAAAATACAATGTTGTTTAGTATTGATGTTAATTATGTGATAATTATTCATTAAGGTTGATGTATAGGTAACGCGAGAAAAGAGTTGTGTTATTGTAGTTTTTTAAAAATTTTGCCAAAATAAATTAAATATTGCTCCAGTAAATTATTATTATTATTATTATAATTATTATTAGCACCGCGTCTTACTACCCGTTCGGGTTATACGCTCTTACGCTAATGTGTAATGGTAGGGTGATTGTGAGATGAAATGAAGGACCTACAGTTTAACGTGGAATCCGAACCACGGTGGAGGCCTGGCATTGCTCACATTCACAAGATGTCTTGTCAGAGGTGAAGGAAGGGTTTGGTAATCAGATAAATCTGTGCCGGGACCGAGGATTGAACCCCGGCCGCCAGCTCAGAAGTCTGACACCTTACCCTTAGACCGCCAGGTCACCTTGCTCCAGTAAAAAAGTAGAGTTTAATTTTCTTCAGAAGGTGATATTAAACAGTTCTTGAACACCTGTCAAGGGTGTCTTGGAATTGAATGACAATTTTTTAATTTTTTTAAAAAGTTTATCATCTAATGCCGCTATGTTCATGGCAGATATTCAACAAATGTTGGTATCACCATGTGGATAAAATTAAATTGATGTTTCAATTGGAGAAATATTTGTTTTATTTTGTAAAAAAAAAGTTTTTATGTAAAAGCTTCAAAAACACTGCCCTTTTTTTCACGCTCCCTTCACTTCCACCCTTAAATCTTACAAATCACTCCCAGGCCCGCCAAGTGATCGAACCGGGCCCGGTACCAGGGGTAAAGTGCGTACCCCCCTCTCTTTGTACTACTGGAATTCAGTGGTGGCATAGCTTTATTTGTCTAGGGGTGTAAATTAGCGAAAAATACCAACGGTGACCTTCCCTCGGCAATTGTTTGAAAATGGGGTACAGCTGAAAGATAATTTTAGGAAGCCTCATCTAAGTTTTATTTTAACTAAGCTTATTTATAAGCTACTTGGATTGTTCTTCCCCACAAACCTATTAAAATTCGGATACTTCTAGAAGCTATTTTAGGTGATTTTATTCAGGACTTTTTTTGAAAACTTGATTTCTTTCAAAGTTATTTGGAATACTCCTCCCTCAGAATTTTTTTGCAATTTGAGTTTCCCTAGAAGCTATTTAGAATGGTTTTCGCCTGTTAAAAAAATGCCTATTATAGAAGCTATTTAAAGTTGTCTTCTTTCGGAAAATCTTTGAAAATTGGTTGCTTTTATAATATATTTAGAGTAGTCCTCATCTAGTTTTGTTTCTAGAAATTAAATGCCTCATCACTATCTGATGTGGTCCTATCCTGGCAAATTTTTAAAAATTTGATTACTTTAGAAGCTATTTGGAATTCGATACAAAACCATTTTTCAGCTTAATATTCTAGAAGATCAGAGAGAAGACAAATAAATCTAGAAAGGGGCAAATTTATTCCGTTCGGAAGGAGGAGAATAAATTCATTTAAAGGGGAGAAATGCCCCCCCCCTTTCCTTACACCCCTCCTGCTCGACTTGGATCTGTACTTTTTTTTTACATTTTGGTTCCTTTTACAAAACAAAATTAATGTACGCAAATGCATAAGTTACTGAACACTTCAAATGTTACTCAAATAAAAAAATACTTGAATTAAAATTAATTTTGATTCACTACCCGGCTCTCTTCCCGTATCAAATTTAATTTCAGTACAAAAATAATAGACTTCGGGAAACTTCCAAGCACTTCGGAACTAAGGACAAGGCTGGAACGAGCCAATTATATAATTGTGACAAATGCCATTAAGTTTCTCAGAAGGTAATCAATCCCAGCTGGTGAGCAGGACATGAACTATTCCTTGGTATGGATAGGCATTTTATTGATCATCATTCATGTTTGATTTTATATTTTATTGTCACCGCTACGGGTGACTGATATAGATACTTGCTGGGGGATTCGTGATTGACGTTAGTCTTGCATTTTCAAAGGTGTATTAATACTACCATTCACTACAAATGTGATGTTAGAATGGAGTTACAATGAAGGCCTTAGTGACCTATAGAGAAGCGAGTGACTGAACGAGGGGGGTATGAGGTTTTATCTACGGCCTGGCTGACAACTAGGCGGTCCCTGCACGGACATCGACCCTGGTTTCCTGGGCTCGAGCGGCAGCCCTGACTGGTATTTGGTGAACCCGACGACTTAGCCCCGTGACCTCGCGACCAGCAGCATGACCTCCTAGCTACGATCTTCCGTAATCAACCAGCCACGAGGGGCTCCGAACCCTGCTCTTTAAACCCGCGTTCGGCCTGGTTTCCACCTATGGCTTGTCGACACCTCTCTTTCATGTTAGCGCTTCTAGTTTGCTTGTTTACTGATTCATCATAACATAACTCATACCTTTCGTTATGTCACTCACTGCTCACAATATCAAATGTTTATACTAACACGCCTTACAATTGAGGCCGTTGGTGACATTGTATTATTTCATTTACTACATTATTATTATTATTATTATTACTATTATTATTAGCACCGCGTCTTACTACCCGTTCGGGTCATACGCACTTACGCTAATGTGTAATGGTAGGGTGATTGTGAGATGAAATGAAGGACCAACAATTTAACGTGGAATCCAAACCACGGTGGAGGCCTGGCATTCCCCACATTCACAAGATGTCTTGTCAGAGGTGAAGGAAGGGTTTGTCAATCAGCTAAATCTGTTCCGGGACCGAGGATTGAACCCCGGCCGCCAGCACAGAAGTCTGACACCTTACCCCTAGACCACCAGGTCACCTCATTTACTACAAGTTTTTTTAATTTTGTTAATATGGATTTTGAGCCAGGGCCCCTGGAAGTCCCTGGCCCGGTACCATGGTACAAAGAGTCTCCCCTAACCCCCTTGTGACGGGCCTGATTACCGCATTGTAATTGGTCATCAAGAATTCACGAGTTGAGTTGAAAAAATCTTACTAAAATATAAGTATAAATTAGATAGAAAGAAAATTCAATTAGTGGAGCTTGAAAACCTTCCAAATCTAATCTTTATTAAAGTACAACAATGAATATTCAATAGCAATTCAAATAAATCTTTATGCAGGCCTATTAAAAGTCACGTAGTATAATTACAAATATTATTTTGTGATGAATTGATTTACTTTCTTAAAGGATGATTTTTAAACTCCATGAATCACCTAGATAATAGTAGAGAAAAAAAGAAAACTTTGCGTTTGTGCCAAAATTGCCTGCCATATGTCTTTCCAACGCATCTTGAAGAGTAATCTGTAATCATCTTCACTTCCATTAACTTTTAATTCAAACTTTTGACTAGGTATTGTAAATTTATTCTTTACATAATTTATACGTTTGTTTTTTGATTTAAGCTTTCTTTATTAACGACTATTGATGTAAATACGAAACTAAAATATTGTTTCAAGATTTTCTTTATTTGACTATTCTCACCAGGTTTGTTAAATAACAATGTATTAATTCGTTGTAATTTATATAGATAGTATGTTATATTATTTTTCTTTTGTAATGCATATATTTTTAATGTAAAGTTTCTTTGTTGTTCTTTTTAAACGACCGCAAAAATCATATTGTTAAGGTTCCAAACCCGCAAGTCCCTTATTTAATTAAACCTTTTTTATCTATAAATTGGCTACAATGGTGAGTCACTATTTTAAAAACATTATTTATTTAAATTACCAATAAACATAAAAAATATAGATTGGCAGAAACAATTAACAGTAGTAAATGTGCTATTTCTTATTGTTATATAAGTCAACCTATTTGTTTTGATTGATCTTACATAACTTAAATTAGTTTTGTGTTAATTTTGAAAATATCCGGATGTTTTGTTACATTCACACATATACATACACATATATGTATATATTATATGATATATATGAGGGGAAAAGAGCCTAGATGAGGAAGATAGTTAAGAGGAAGTGCACCCTTATTAATATGGAAAGAGGATGGGAAAACCACAGTTTAAAAATACGTGGTGGTAGACCACTTTCAGTGCACACCTGTTCAGGATTCTAATCTCAACTTCTCCGCCAACTGTGACCTTGTGCAGTGTGAGCCTGACGCCTGAGACCACGTGGTTACCTGTACGGGTTCCTGTAGTGTAGGCTATATAAGTAATCAAAATTCTACTCGCATTTCTTAACACCACACGTTTCTTTTTTATGGGATGAAAACCTGTTCCGAAATTTAGTCGGTGTACCGTCTTTTTACGCCTATCCGACATTTCTAACATCTAACAGAACTACTTTTATGTATTAATCCGTCCTGACGGGTGTTAACTTATCTGCCCATTTTAACAGCTGTGAGATAAATATAGTGACCTTTTGCAATGTTGGCTATCCTGCAAATTCTAAAAGGGTCAATATGGTACACTCGTGGCACGCATAGGTTTTTGGCACAAACCGTTTTATTTCTATGGCTCGCTCACAACGTATGACAAGAGTCAGCCAATCTATTTCTTTACCTATCTATCCCTGCATCTATTAATGATACGCTCACGAAGTTTCCATAATGACTTATACGTTACCGCGTTTTCGAATGAGTCTTTGAGGTGTTTTTTTTAGCACCGCAGCTTACTACCCGTTCAGGCTGTACGCTTATGTACTAAGTACGCTAATGGTTTTAGGGGTGAAAGAGGTTATGTTTGGAGGGAGTGTACACGCATTTTCACAGGAGAGAAAAACTATTTTGGAAAAAAACTCAGTACACCCGACCGAGATTCGAACCTCGATCTCCCCGTCACTCGCAGTCTAGTCTACTGTGAGAGTGACGCCTTAGACGGTGCGGCAACAAAAATGGGTTTTTGATCTCTTGGAACTGTAGTAAATACGCTGCGTATAGCCGGAACAGGTAGTAAGACAACGTGACAAAAAATAATACGACAATTAAGTATTGTTCATTCACTACATTTTGAGCATATACAAACAGTTAATAATGTCCTGCGATCTATTGCCAAAAGGTATTTCCTTTCACATGTAGCTCCAAGATATTCGTGAAACACATATTTCTACAACTGTCAACATTGACACTCATAGATGACAGACACTATAAATGTACCGTAGAAAAGAAATCACTTTCTCATAGCTTACTTTAGGTTCACCGCTCGCATCATTACGTTGCTTAGCAACAACAATAAAAAATACCTCGATGGTTGTGAGCCGGCAAGCGAGCTATGGCAACAATAAAAATATATTTACCATGCATTGGAATTGTGTCGAAAACCTGAAGAAACTGGGCACGTGCATCTCTCCTCCGATTTAAATCACTTTCAGATCATTCTTCAACAAACATGGTTCAATAATGGAGTAACTTTAAGTCAATTTGCATATTCTTGCGCATTGCCAACAGGGGTGTACCCAGATCTGCAGATCACTTTACGCGTTAACTTCTTTGTCGATCTCGCCTCTGACTTCTCGACTTCTCTGTATTGTTCCCCTCTGGTTAATCTAATAGTTCTTAGTTCATCCTTTAGCGCTACCAGTGGTAAATGCTTTATGCTACCATAGTAAAACCGATCTTTTCTGAAGGACACATTCGTCCAAATTACTGCCGGAAGTCTGCACGTACCTCTTCCATTGTCTTTCCGGTTCTTGTTCTTTAATTAATACAACAGCTAGTAATAGTATATTCTTCAATGGTGTAAACACTTGTATCTGAAATTATTTATGTAATATTATTTGAAACAAACAACAACGTATTAAATCAATTATATATCTGAAACATAGATTAATTAGATTTTATATAGAGGTGTGTGACTTTGTTCCCACGCTGTAGATCAAGGCCTCGTGACATATCTCAAAGCAGGGACTATCAAAGTGTGCCCTAAGGTTCATTTGCAGCCTTTGAGTATCTTATATATATGTTCAACTTTCAGCTTTTTTTAAATTATGTTATTGTTGACCTCGGTGGTCTTGATGTCTCCTCAGAACCCGATGTTCGTGGTTCCAAACCCAGACAGGGTCGATGAATTTTTCTTGAAAGTTAAAAATCCGTAGCACAACTTTCTTCGGAGGGGAAGTAAAGCCGTTGATTTCATGTCGATCGTGGCATGTAAAAGAACCCTGAAAGATACGAGAAAATACCTTTCCCGGCAAATTCGGTAGAACCTTTCACAATTGCTCATAGAAATTTTCGTATATGTTATAATAGGTCGGGTTCAGAAAGTGCACGTTAAATACTTCAAATAAACAAATATCTCTTATACTGGAGAATTAAAAGAAAATAACTAGTGGATATTTGAAAGAAGTCCAAGTATAGTCTAATAAAACTTTATAATTATATTAAAATATATAGGAAACTCATGTACTTGATTTTAAACGTTTAGTATGTTGTATGGGTCTACCATGAGTCCCATCAAACCATATTTAGTTTTAGAACTGTAACTTCAACAACAACCACCTAAACAAACTTTGGGAGCCCCTGTCCTACGGTCACACGTGCAGTTTTTGATCTTAATCGCCAACTTTCTAACCCGCCTCTAAATTCACACCACGTCACCGCAGCACTCCTGTTTGGTAATGTTGAGTGCGAGTAGGTTGCCAGCCTGCTTTCTTCACACTAGTCGACTTAATTTGTGTGCACTCGCATGTTACTTACTACCCATTTAGGTTATCCGCATATAGGACTAGAGAAGGGGGGAATGTAGGGGACGCGATAAAAAGTGTTTCTGAAGTTTTTTTTTATAGCAAAACCTTTTTTTAGCCAAAATAAATGAAATATTGCTTCAGTACAAACATAGAGTTTGATTTTCTTCATAATGGTGATACCAACAGTTCTTGGATATCTTTAATGAGCATAGCGACATTAGATGAGAAACTTTTTAACTGCAGAGAAAAAGTTATCATGAAATTCCAGCATATCCTTGACAGATATTTAAAAAAAATATATCACCATGTGAAGAAAATTAATTTCTTTCGTTTTACTGGAGCAATATTTGATTTATTTTGATTAAAAAATGTTTTACTATAAAAACTGCACATCTCCACATCCCCACCTGAAGGTTCTTTCTCGCTCGCTCTTAGAAATATGGTGGGTGAGTTGATAGCTCGCTCCACCCGAAATTAACCAATCACAGAAAACTTCAACAAGGAATAGTTGGCGTTATAAAGCTTTGTTGCGACCCTTTGTTCCACATCAAGGGTAAATTAAGAATAGTAATAGAATAATGAAACTTAGGAAATTTCGGTGAAGCAAGACTACTTTGTATTTCATAGCCCAACAACAATCGCCAACAGAACTAGAAGAAATTAATATAACCAATAAAAAGAGTGAAAAATTAGTTAAAATTAAAACAAAATTTCCGAAAAATATAATACTGAATAAATACAAAATTTTAAAACATAAACCATTTCAACAGATTTTAACCAAAACTACAAAACTGACTAAACTCTTCTCTTTATTAAAAAAAACAAATAAGCTTATTAGTTTTTCCCCCAGAGTAGTAAAAGGAACCACATTTTTAAGCACTACTAGCTATCGTTTTTGACATTGAGATACACTTATTAATATTTACGTGCTTCTAATAGAAGTAAAATCGAATGTTTGAAACTGTAATACAATAGTTGGATAAAAGTGTGCACAGGCCAAACAAAAATCTTAAGTTACAAATTAATTTCGCAAACATTCTTCTAATTTGTTGACTACTTTAATATCAAGAACTTCAGGAAGCTGGGAATATTCCATATTTAATCATAATATGAGCCTGATGGGTAATTTCAAAATGAATGCATTTAAACTTAGAAAAAAAAAATACAATTGTAACCTCGCTGGAACTTTTAAATTATATATATATATAACCCACCTCGGCGGCGTAGTTAGCTAACGCGCTAGTCGTGTTGAGCTCGACCTCCGAGGACGGGGAGATCGAGGTTCGAATCTCGGTCGGGTGAACTGGGGTGGTTTTTCCTAAATGGTTTTCCTCTCTCCCTCCACGCAAATGCGGGTTCACTTCCTCTAATTCAACTTCCCAATTTCCAATCAATTAGCGTAATTAGTACTTAAAGCGTATAACTCGAATGGGTAGTAAGACGCGGTGCTAAATAATAAATAATTTTAAATTATAATACTCCCTCTCACCCCACGTATAACACCTAGGTCAGGTAAGTAATACAGCTTGAACCAGGCATCGCATCGCTGCTGTTTTCTGTATTCTACTTTAAAAACAGTGAAATTGAGATCAGTGAAAACAGTTTTATCATATTAATATTAAAAATACTCAACGAAGTTGAAAAATAATGATTTTAAATAGAAAAAAAAACTATTTAAATTATCTCAATTTCGCTGTTGTCAAATGAATAATGGAGAAAACCGCACTTCGATAAGTTTTCTGGTTCGAGCGTAGTCTTGTAGCTAATATCCCAGTTAATTGGTCGTGAAATGTGCCCATAAGGGTGTCGTAACGAAGTGCAACTACCAGCAGCCAGAACTATCTTTACAGGGCTTGGAATTAATATTTAAATAAAATGGAACCTAAATATTACGTTGAATGTAAGGGTTATAAAGTGTAATAAAAGAGCTATATTACCAGTCATTTGTCAAATTGGTTTCTAAGATTTCACACGCCCGACACCCTAGATCACTCGGTAGCGTTCTGGTATCCTAAGCGAAGGAGTCCCGGGTTCGACTCGTGGCATGACTGAAAAATTAATCGTTGGTGAAATGAGGGTTTTCCTTTCACAGAGAAGAATTAACGGTCAGAGAATGGTGCTTGTGTTTGTTCTATATTTAAGTTAGTTTATGAGTCGTGTGCTGATATAATCAGTCGGTTCAGAAAATGCACATTAAATGCATCAACTAAATTAAAATTTAAGTTGTTCCACTTATCAGATCAATGCTGAGAAATTAATAATAAAGTTACATATCAGTCAATATTTATAGCATTCTTGTGTGTGTTTCTTAAGCCACAGTAGTACGCGCACCAGTAGACCCATAGACAAAGACGTCACGCTCATCTAGTCTGTATCTATCACCAGTGTCAGGAAATTTCTAGTTCTAATCCTGGCAGGTATTTTCCTATGTGGTTTCCCCCTCTTTCTTCACACGAATACGGGTACATTTCCTCTGAAATATGTGTTCCTCATCTCTAACACACTCCCGGATGGGCAGTAAGACACAGAACACAAGGGAAAGAGGGGTAGGGGAAAGAATCACGTGGCTAACGACAATCCCACTTTCTCTAAATACTGTAAATGGTGTATTCTGGTTTCGATAGCTGGTCTATCTCTCAACAAATGCCTTTTTTTCCGTACCAAGACTTACCACCCATTTGGGTAATACGCCTATTTATTTATATTCCCATATTACCCTAATATATTAGGGATAAGGAAGGTTTAATTTAGAGGAAGTGTTACCGCATTAATTTTGTGCGGTGGGGGAATGTAAATCCATTTAGGAAAACCACCCTCAGTACACCCGACCGGGATTCAAACCCTGATCTTCCGGTCATTGGTTGTCTATTCTATTGAGAGAATGATGCCTTAGACCGTGCGACCACTGAAGTGGGTGAATAAGTGTTATTAAAAAAATCAATATAAAAGGTTTGAGTTGTTAAGTAATATAAATAGGATACTAGGAACATGTTAACATAAATAACATAAAATATGTTTTAGGATTTTAACTCTTGACTTTGGAACATTTTGTTTAAAAATGAAATATAGTGTAACCTATTTTCCATCAGTTTATTATTATTTTTTTCTCATTTTAATTTTCGAACAACGATCACGAACTAATAGTTTCGCAGCCAACCAATGAAACACCGAGTACAAAACACGTGCTTGTTCGGGCCGGCGCAAACCACCAACAGGCGAGCCCAGCTCGTCGTCCAGCGAGGACCTCGCCAAAGCCGTGGATGGCAACGGCAGCTTTGCTGTGGAACGCTTTGTCTTTGAACACCAAGTATAATGGGCTACGTCGGTGGTTCTGTATGGGCCGTCTGCCTATGACACTTTATTCCCAAAATCGGGGCGAATCAATTCAAATGAGCTTCTTAAATTATTATTATTATTATTAGCACCGCGTCTTACTAACCGTTCGGGTTATACGCACTTACGCTAATGTGTAATGGTAGGGTGATTGTGAGATGAAATGGAGGACCTACAGTTTAACGTGGAATCCGAACCACGGTGGAGGCCTGGCATTCCTCATATTCACAAGATGTCTTGTCAGAGGTGAAGGAAGGGTTTGGTAATCAGATAAATTTGTGCCGGGACCGAGGAATGAACCCGGCCGCCAGCACAGAAGTCCGACACCTTACCCTAGACCGCCAGGTCACCTTAGTTTCTTAAAAAAAAATATATATATATATATATATATATATAAAATTATCTTGGATTTCTTGGTTTTAGCATCCAGTCTAGAATATACGTCACTGCTCTAACGAATAGCAAACCTTTATATAGCTACAGTCCAATTTTCCATAAACAGAACCTTTCATAAAGTAAAAATATATTTTTAACGATCAACATTGATAACATTTTATTATACTATTAGTCTTTTTAGGTATTGATAAAATCTTACAGCTGCATATTACAAGACTTGACGTATGAATACGTGAGATTAGATCTAGTAGCTTTTCGGTCCAATAGGAAGGCCTTACTGTGAACGAGAAACCCGTATTTCATTGGTAGCCGAAGTA
This sequence comes from Timema cristinae, assembly GCA_039000515.1. Classification (NCBI taxonomy): domain Eukaryota; kingdom Metazoa; phylum Arthropoda; class Insecta; order Phasmatodea; family Timematidae; genus Timema; species Timema cristinae. The sequence continues at coordinate 40,530,672 of JBCFYV010000001.1, forward strand.
CCCGCCTGTGCAATGTCTAAGAAAAAGAGAGGGATAGGTGAACGCTGATCAGAGGATTGTCAAGCTGCATCACACCTGAAGACTTCCCCATGGGCTTTCTCGTGGGGAAGTTGGTGCGTGTAATTTAGCAAAACCTTGTGGGGGAGACCATATCGACTTCCTCATAAATATCCGAGTGGTTGGATATTTTCAAGAGAACCACGGGGAAGTTGATGCGTCTACTAGCAGCTTGGTGACCTGGCGGTCTAGGGATAAGATGTCCCCTTCTGTGCTGGGGGTCCGGGATTCAAGACTCGGTCCCGGCACAGATTTATCTGATTGCCAAACCATTCCTTCACCTCTGACAAGACGTGTATTAATCAAATTCGTGAATGTGTGGAATGTCAGGCCTCCACCATGGTTCGGATTCCACGTTAAACTGTAGGTCTTCCACTTCATCTCACAATCACCCTACCATTACATATTAGCGTACGTGCGTGTAGCCCGAACGGGTAGTAAGACGCAGTGCTAATAATAATAATAATAATAATAATAATAATAATAATAATAATAATAATAATAATAATAATAATAATAATAATAACAGCTTGGTCTTTCCACATTAACTTATTCTCTTGCGCATGCGCCAATCTCCATCCAGTCTCACGTGCCTTCCTGCAGGCTCTTATCAGTGTCTATAACTGCAGCCATTGTTTTCTTGTTGCAATGGGGAAACTTGTAGGTATGCGATTGTTCATTTAATTTAAACACGGACAGATTTGCGTTGTTGCACTAAGACACTTTTAAGTAATTGACCTTTATAAAACTATGCCGTGTTTTCTTCCTTACGATCAAAAGGATAACACGCACGACTTCTGTCCAGTTTTATCGGTGACTTGGTGACAGCAGTCGCGCGTTGAAACGGGAGACTTCCTCTCCGATCATAAACAAATGATTTATTTTACGGCGAGAGTTGAAACTCGCGATGTTGAAGAGACATATTTTTAGTTTCTTTCCCAGATGTGAGTCGGGAGAGGAATTCCTCCTCTTCCCAGCTTTGTGAGTGGGTTTAGAAGAGGGGGAGGGAGGGATTCTGGGTGTACTTTTAAAGTTTGACAGAAGTCTATAAATTACCTATGTTGTGCCTTAGGTCTTAAAAGTATAAACATGTTCTGAAAAATAAATAAAAGTTTGGTCTAGTAGTTGAATTTGATTTAATTTTTGGCGTATAATAGGATATATTTGCCACGAATATCACAATATTTGCCTCCGAATTTTTTTTCTCTCTCTGAGGTTGAGTATTTTATTGTATAGTAGTGATAAATAAACATAAATAAGTTTATTTGGAACAGTGACGATGCAAGATATTTACTTTGGCCAGGAGAGAGGACATATCGTGTATTGAGGCTATAGTTTTTTTTTTTTTTTTTTTTTTTTCAAAATGGGAATTTCAGGGGTACTTTTTGGACTTCAAACGATATATTGATACATATATTTAAAATTAAGCACATATGTTTGATAGATTTTATTAAATTACTTTATATATCTCTCTTCTTTAACGTCTGTTTGATGTTCTTTTTTATATATAAATTATTTGTCTTGGTTAGAAAAGTACTCATATTCAAATCTATTCACTTTATAAAGGGGTCTGTAACCCACTCTATATATATATATATGTTACACCCCAATAATAATAATATTGCGCTTCTTGGCCACATCACTCGTCGCCCAGTTTGTGGAAAGATTAGCCATTACTAATGTACCGTTTTCTGGGGATACTGAATGTATTTATTGTTCATCCTTTCGGTGGAGGCTCTTTTAATATCCCGCTGAGGTGAGGTGATGGTGAGCATGAGTGTGTGGAACCAGGGGAAACACTTAAGCCTAATTAACTTAACCCTGAGGACCGTTGGGAGTAATTCCCCTTTAAGGAAAAATATCCAAGGTAACAGCGATAAATTGGCTCGGGCCCCCTAGGCTTGTAGCCAGGTACACTGACCACTACACCACGGGGCCGCTTACCCCAAAAATGAAAGTGGTCATTACATGAATTGGTCAAATTTTGTCCATTCCGTGAACTGGCTTCTTCGCTTATACATTTCACTGACCGGACAAATGACGGTTGAAATGCAGCATTGTGCTCCCCATTTCATGACCTGGCTATTTCATGAACTGAACAGCTCCAATAGACACCCAATTATTGAATTGGACGAGTTTTTGCCCCGTCCTGAAATGAACAAGAGAATAAAAGGTTTGGTCTCTAAGTTAGTTTTACTTTTAAATCGTTTTAGAATGGAAGGTTAGGATAAGTTGGGTTAGTTTAATATAATATCTTAAAAAATTAATTTTAGTTAAGATTGTAGTATATAGTGCAATATAAGTTCCAGTTCATTAGATGGACAAGAGTTAATGCAATTTTTGCCCATTTCATGAAAGGATCAATAGAAGAATACAGTTCACAAATGTGGACAGAAAATTGCCCAAACCGTAAAATGGGCAATTTAATTTTGGGATGTAAAATATGTATGCAATCTGTACTTAGTGTCACTCTACCTATCCAGGATATTTACAGCAACTACTAGCACTTACGGAAAAGGTGAAATGTAGAGGTAGTTTACCCGCATATGTATATATTTAAAAAAATCAATTTCTGCTGAAACAATGCACACAATTTTTACAGACAATCATTTTAGTGTCACCCGGTAAAGTTCACACCCCCCGCTCCGCCCTGGTGATGCCACTGCTCCCAAGTCTATCAGAGTGGGCTGGGCAACGTTTGAAGCACAACGATCTCTCTCCACGGCTGAGGCCAAAGATACCCAAGGTGGGCGTAGTAACATTTTTTTTTTCCGTGACCGGAGTGTATCAATTTAAATAGTCAAGCTCCTCTTCCCCAACTAAACAACTTAATCATTTGTCTGTCCCTTCGTCTCTGGCTTACGCGAAGAGAAGAGAGAGCCTGTACACGTCACAACAGAGCCTCTCTTGGCTTCATTTCCCCTCTATATCCATCCCTCCCCCCCCTCCTATCCCTTCCCCTAAACAACAATCTTTTTTAACTCCTCTTACACCTACTTCAACCATCCTTATGCCACAACATACTCAACACATCTTGGAAGCCCACGCTCCTAAACTGCTACGCTAGTCTAATGTATTTAATTTTATTATTAAAAATAAATCGTGTAAATGGGTACTTGAAAGAAAGCCGGTCTTCGAAAAGTGAAGGCGGTCAATTTGAAACAGTCATACCCGTAACTCTAGTCCGAGTTCAATTAGTGCACGCCAAGTTGTGTTTATTTATCTGTGCCAAGGTGCGAAGAATGTTTTTATCACTATGGTTACGTGTGTGTGGTTTCATTTCACCTGTAAGAGTTGGAAGTCGGTATTATACTCTTGAAGGAAATATTAAACATATTTTAAACCAACAAAGATAAAAAAAAGTGTTGCATTAGTTTCAAGTTTGATTTTTTAATGTAGTTTCTCTGTACCAGAGGCATGGGTTGTTGTGATACTTGAAAAAGTTAAATATTCAAAACGCGTGTTTTTTTTTTTGTTTTTTTCTTTCGGATATCAACATTAAAAATAAAATTATGACATGGTTTCTCCTGAACGAGGTTCTTTCTTTTCGCGCCTTTGGAGTCTGAAAATGGTTCAAGTTGATACGGCGTTTGTGACCAGTGTGTGTGAAGATAATAAAACGTGTGTTCTCATGCGTGTTAAAAGACAAATCTTTTAATACCATTGCTATTATTTCTCTAAATAGTTTCTCGTCACAGTACCACTGTTTGATAACCGTACCGGTGTAGTTTTTTTTAAATCTGATGTTTGTTGGGAAGAATCAATTAACTAAAATAATTGGCTTATCTTGGAACACGTATTTGAATTTTGTAATCCTTATTAAATAAATTAACTTATTTTAATCACGTGTGTATGGATCATAGACAACTTTTTGTTTTATTATTTTTTGTAACTATATTTAGTTTGAAGTCCTGTAAATCAAGTGTCACATTGTGACAATCAAGTTAAGTACCAACTATAACCTTTATAGATGACAACCATACCCCATCACTCGAAAATAAAAACCAATTAAGCACCATGATCTAATCAACACAAGTGATGTTAATTAGTAGATCATCAGCTGATGACTTTTTTTTTGTCACGTTTGTTGACAAACAGGTTAACAAGCGTGTGCAAAAATGGCGACTTATTTTATTTGTGCTAATTAAGAATCTACTTGAGTCAGTTAAAAAGAAAAAAAGCTTGGGGTAAGAATGTTGATGGAATTTCTAAATTTAAACAAAGAATAGCAAAGAAAGAGACGAAAAGAGTTTCTTTTGTAAACGTTGGCAAGTTGCTAAATTTAACTCTATTCTGAAAAGAATAACTTTAAGCTTAAGCAGATACCAACAAGGAGGGGTTACAAAAAAAAAAAAAAAGATTGTAGCTTTAAATAACACTTCTAGTTGAAGATGGCAACGTATCGAAGCGCAGTGACCTAAATATGCGGCAACCTCTCGGAATGTGTCACGGACAGACGGGACCATAACGAAAGACAGAACACAACGAGATCCTCAAGAGCGTGTGTGTACTGTCTATTATGTCGGTCTGGCAGAGGCGCTCTTCGTCGTTTTTCACGGTCTGGCAACGCCGCTACAACTACATCATCTCCTCCCACCACTTGTTCCCCTCCCAGTGTCACCGGTACTTCTCCCGGATCGACGAAAGATGGCAGCACCCCTTCCTCGACGAGGATACCGGCTTTGGGCAGGTGAGCTTTGTTGTTATTTTGCTATATAAATTTAATTTTTTGAATGGGAGTTGGATTAAAAACTTTTCATTTTCATTTATTTGAGGTAGGTATTTAACCTACACTCTATGAACCAAAGGATTATTTCAGAACACGACTTACAAACTAACTTATAACAATAACCAGCCCCCCCCCCCCCCCGGCCATTAATTCTTCACCGTGAAAGAAGGGACCCACATTTCATCAATGATAAATTTTTCGGCCATGCTAGGAATCGAATTCGGGATCCTTAGCTCAGTAGACCGACTCACTACCAACTAAGCTCAGATTGGTGACCTGGTGGTCTAGGGGGGAGACTTCTGTGCTGGCGGCCGGGGTTCAATCCTCGGTCCCGGCACAGATTTATCTGATTCCAAACCCTTCCTTCACCTCCGACAAGTTATCTTGTGAATGTGGGGAATGCCAGGCCTCCACCGTGGTTCGGATTCCACGTTAAACTGTAGGTCCTTCATTTCATCTCACAATCACCCTACCATTACACATTAGCGTAAGTGCGTATAACCCGAACGGGTAGTAAGACGCGGTTCTAATAAATAATAATAATAATAACTAAGCTCAGGTGTCGGAACAGTTAAAAACTAAACGCGTATATAGTTTGAATTCAAATGGAAGAGTTAAATTATTGGGATAACAGTGATTTTGATTGCTGCCCTCTTCAAAGGAACTGCTCTTATACTTGATTCTCACTAAGGTTTAAAAAAATGTAAGAGTAATTTCTGAATATAGAGGAACTTTATTATTTGATTTACTGTCAATGTGTCCTCTTCCATGCGTCAAGTTATGTGATTTGAGTTTGCTGCTATTTCTTATACAACACAAATACCTATTAAATAAAATTAATAATAAAATAAAACAAAATACTATAAAATTAATGTAGACCATAAAAAAGTCACTTTTTTTTACAGTTCCTACTAACTAAAATCCTACTGTAGTTAGCAAGTCAGCAACATATTTTGAGGAAAGGGCCCTTCATACTTGTGGACAGTTAGCCCTTCAATATGAAATTTTGAAGCCATATTGTAGTGTTTTAAAGTAACATAAAGCACCTTTTGATCAAATCGAGCTTTGCTCTCAAACTGCGCGTGTTCTGTTTTGTTCAAAGTTGCGCCTGCGCACATATTTGCTTCCGTTAGTGGTTACTGGTTAATAGTATTATTATTAGCACCGCGTCTTACTACCCGTTCGGGTTATACGCACCTACGCTAATGTGTAATGGTAGGGTGATTGTGAGATGAAATGAAGGACCTACAGTTTAACGCGGAATCCGAACCACGGTGGCGGCCTGCTGGTTAATAGTAGTTAATTTAGATCTCAAAAGTCCGCAAAATAATCATTAATCAACTCTGCCCTTGCTTACAAAACTTTTTAGAGATTTTGTTTAGGGCAAAGAAGGTAGAAAAGGGGGAAAATTTAGTATTAAGATACGGTTATTAGGTTCCGATAGTCATTCAGACGAAATTTCAGGGCTAGTGCGGATAAAAAAATGTTGCCTTCGGTTGTGTTTTTTTGACAAAATAAATAGAATATTTCTTCAGTACAAACAGAGAATTTAATTTTCTTCATTTACGATGTCCTCAACTGTTATTGAATATCTGTCAAGGATGTCCTGTAATTTATTGACAAATTTTTAACTTCATTTAAAAAGTTTCTCATATAATGCCACTGACAGATATTCAACAACTGTTGATATCACTGTGCAAAGAAAATTAAAATTAATTTTTGTAGGGTAGACTGGGAAGAGATGGGACATTGGGAGGGGTAGGGCAGTTGGTGCCACTGATTTTATTTTCCCTATAAAGGTTGCTCTTGTCATAGCCTATCCAGTGACCTTTCGGTTTGTGCATTTACAATAAAATTTTAAAGTGTGTTGAATTAAATTAGTATTTTGAGAAGAAAAGGCCTGTATTTTGAATTAAGGATTACAAATTGTTTATAAAACACTTATAACAAAAGCAAGTAACTAAATACAGTAAATTATGCTTTAGTATATCAGATATGTATACCAAACTTGGAATCTTGGAAATATTATTTATATCTTGTCAAAATATTTAAAATATAAAAATTGTCTCCATAGGGAGCCATGGGACGGCTTTATTCCATCCCTCACATTTTTAGGTTATTGATGAGCCTACATAGTTATTTTATATGGGCATTATCTATATACCTACTTTATTAATAACTTTAAAATAAGGTAAGCCTATTAAATGCATAATCATTTAAAAAAGTTTAAATGATAAATAGAAAAGGCAAAGTCCTACAGGTTAATGCTTACAATAGCTTTCATATGAGATTTACTATCAGCTATATTTACTAAGTATAGCTCAAGTCCATTTATATCTTTATAGAAAAAAATTGATTTTAAATCATTAGCTAAGCGAGGAAAAGTCGTATTTTGACGGACACTCCCAAAAAAAACGCGAATTAGAACAAATGAAAGCCAAACGTAGGCCTAAATAACCCGTAAGTAAAAAGGACAAAAAAGAAAATTGTTCCTAAATTAGTAACAATACAGAATCTGAATATTCTCAAATTGATGAGCCAACAGCCAATTCATCAGAAGAGTCAGCTGAAGATGATGCAATAGAAGTGGTTGATGCTAAACAACACCCTAACCTCTTAAAACAAGTAGTATTTGCTTTAGTGAAGTTTCTAGGAGGTTCCCATGACACCACAAAATATGTATACAAGGGCCTCCAGAGTAAAATGATTGACCTGTCCAACAGGAATTATCATTGATGGCACCTAGGTCCCATGACAGAGATAAAAAAATATTTTGCCGGTGGATAGTGACATTTATTTTGTGGACTCGAGTAAAATAGTTTGTATTCTTGAAAATCCAAGACTGTTTCAACAAGGTGATAGAGTTAAATATGTGTTTGATAGCCCCCCCCCACCCAACCCATCCCCCTTTAATGTATATTTGAAAACTAGCACAAAATAAATTTTGAACAGTTATGTAGTGTTAATTTGTAGCCTAAAATATTATCTTCCTCTCATTATATAGGTATCATAGGCCTAGTGTTGGAATAATTAATTGAAGTACCTATTATGGTTATACTCGTACATATCTTATTGTAAAACACTACTAGGGTTATTTCTGTTAAGGTCAAATTTAAAAGTGTACTGTCCCATCCCTCCCCTGACCATGTCCCATGCCTCCTTAGATAAGGGAGGATGGACAAAAAAACGTACGACAACCATTGAGTTAAGTTCCCTTTATAGTTAAAATTTTTAAAATTGTACAAACATTTGTAATGATTTATTAAATACCTAACAACTCCTGAGTGCAAAAATCATGTGCTATAAATACAAAGTTACATTTTTAGAGCACATAAAGTGAAAAGTGTCCCATCCCTCCCCACACTCCCCTTCTGGAGCAATATTTTTTTTATTTTGGCAAAAATAATGTTTTGTTATAAAAAAAACTGTAAAAACACTTCCTTTTCTCTGGTTCCCTTTATTCCCACCTTGAGCTTGCTAACTTTCAGGGTAAGGTAAGTAGTGAAGGATACCTTTAGAGCTAGGTTTTATGACCGATTAACCGGGGTATTAAATACACGATTGCGCTTTTAGCCAAAACACTTATCGATGCGATCTGCTTCGGTGGCCGCATTGTCTCAGGCGTCACTCTCGCAATAGACTAGACTGCCTATGACGGTTAGATCAGGATTCGAATCCCGGTCGACTGTACTAAAAGTGGTTTTTTATCCCCCCTCGTAAATACGGGTACACTTCTAAACTCAGCCTTCCTCATCCTTAGCTCATTAACGTAATTAGTAAATATGCGTATAACCTGGCAGTGCTAAAAAAAGACTTATCGAAGTGCAGTTTTATACATGCTTTACATGATAACATTGAAATTAGGATCATTTTCAAACTTATTTCAGTTTAAAATGATTCGTTTTTTTTAAATAAATTTTATTGTAGTGGCCTTTTATTCAAAATACGGTAAAATGGTTTTACAGGTCTCATTTACACGTATTTTAGTTTTTTTTAAAGTAGAATACAGAAAAACTCACCACGATAAGACACCTGGTTCGAACCTAAGTCAGGTGTTCTTTGTGCCATAAAATATGAACTCTTAAAGCTTTTTTTAATTATAATACTAACATTTTTAATTACTGTGGGTAAATTCAAACCTCTTTTTAAAATCATTAAATAAACCTTTATGCACATTTGTTTATTCTATCCTGGCAGTTTTAGGATGTAGTTCATTCAAGAATTTCATCATGTTCTTCCAAAAGTTCAAATGAAACATAAATAGAAATATAGTTCGTTTTTACTAAAAATAGATTTCTGAAAAGCGTTTTTTCATACCAGAATATTAGTTACAGTATAACTTTTTTAATTTAAAGTTCAAGGGATATATAGCAAAAAATTTGAAATATCCTACATTCTAACTAACCGTTTTAATAAGTATCTCGGCATCTGGCACAAAATAAATCAATAACTTAAACTTATGTAATATACACATTTTATAAATGCTATATAAAACACACTTACACAATACATAGATAAAAAAAATGAAACATTCAAACACAAAACATAAAAACTTGGAAAAATTATCATACTAAAATTACAGACTTAATTCAGAATTGATGATAGTTGAGCCAACACATCCCCTATATTAGGAAACCCACTCACCGCCAGTTCATCATTCCCCGTTTTCTCATTTTACTATTGTGTCACTAGGCCAACTACAGCTTTATTCCACATTCTTGGAATATGGAGTACTTTAGTAAAGATCATTAAGTTTGATTTGAAATGAATACAAACTCAAAAAAATTAACACTGTATTATATAGGCTTCGAACTATCTAAATATTTCCTACTAAAATTAAAATTAAATGTAATTTTTTACCATTGATTTAGATATAAAATTCATGGAGAATCATTGTGGGTTCAAAATATCAAATTTTTCGAATAAACCAACGTTGAATTAGCCAAATTCTAATGTGTATTACTATGATTATGGTAGGAAAAAGGCCTTTCAGAACGTTATTTGTAATAAAATTACGAATAGTCCTATAGAAGACTTTTTTTTTTTTACCAGACTCTTAGTATATACTAGGGTCTATAATTTTGGTAAGAAAAATGGCCTTTCAGATAGTTATTCTTAAGAAAATCTAGCTCTACCTTCACTGCAAGGCGACACGGAACCCTTTTTCCCCGACATCGAGCCGAGTTATTCCAGCCAGCAGAATGAAAATCACTAAGTGTCCCGAGGGTGGCGTGGGGTGGTTGAGGTGAGAATCGATCCCGCGACCTAAAATAATCTCCCATGAGTCCGCAGCTACGGGTGGCTTACATTAGTTACAATGCCCTCGTCTTGATCGGTCGCAATGTTCGTATTGGTCGGGGGGGTAGAAATGAGTGATGAAGTAAACTCGAAAAATTGAAGTGTTAAATGTTTCTTGTAGTTGTCTTGATATGTGAGTTGAACTTCTTTTATTTTAAGTAATGGCCACATACAGTGCGCTTAGTATTCCTTGGAATTGCAGTCAGATGGTAGGTTTAGGTATTTATATTGCTTTCAACACTGGCAAAATTTTACAATTTTCATAGTGGCCACAATTGTTAAATTTGTTGCTCTTATTAGTTTTATAAGTTTTTTTAAACACCTCGTCTTACCATCGTTTTGGGTTATACGCTTATGTACTAGTTACACTAAGTGTCTTAGGGATTAGAAAGGGTGAATTTAGAGGAAGTGTACTCACATTTGTGTGTAAGGCGAGTGGAAAAACATTTATATACATATTTTCAATATCTCTTAAAAGTTACATATGCAAATCATATGACTCGACGTATGAATATGTGAAAGTAGATCTAGTAACTTTTCTAGCCGTCAGATAAATTTCTTCCTATAAAAATTTGACTGTAAAAAAGCCAAATATGTGGGAGGGAGTAAAAAAAGACTTTCTACTGGATAGGATGCTTGAGTTTGTATCCCGGATGGATGTATCTAGGTGTTCTTTTTTTTCTAAATGGTTTATGTCTCTCCCTTATTTTTAATTGCGGACACATTTACTCTCAGCAATAACTTACTCATCTCTATCCCAACATGGTAAAATACGTGGACAGCTCAGACGTATAGTAAGACTTATACTTTCATTGCCAAGGTTTTACGACCTAGCCCGGGATTGGGCAAATTTTTGTGCTGAAAGCCCACATTAAGAATTTAAAGATAAGAATGGGCAACCAAGTAAAATAGGTACGATTTCAAGGTAGACACACTTTGTTACAAAACAAAATTATATATAGGCCTACAACATAAAATAAATACTACGACGCAATCGCACAAACTTTCTCATGTTGTGTTTTATAGCTTGGAATAAAATGTTCAAAAACAGATTTTTAGTAAATTACCCTAAATAAGTTTTACTCATAAAAACAAACACATAATCATATTAAATTCAATAAACACTCTTTATCTAAACATTTTAAAACCAATTGTTCAAATATTTTTTATCAAATATTCAAAAATAAGTTTTTTTTAAAACTACTCTAAAATTATTTTTAATTTGTGAAAATAAAAACACGTTCGTTTTTTAGTGAAATATTATTCTCAGATACCCAATTCTACCTCAATCTTCAAGGCTAATTTCGAAAACTTTCGAATTATTTAAATTTGGCATGAATAAACTACCCTTAAATTAAATTAGTTTAGGAACATAAACATACTATATTATCGATTTTTTAAAATAGTTTTACAGTATAAATTTTGAACAAAATCGCTACAACCTTTTTCATAAAGTTAAATCTTTTACAAAAATCAATTAACTACATTTAAACAGCTTTCACCCCCAAAAAAGCAAGTATATAATTTTATCATGTCAAACACTTCTCAGATATAGGCCTACATTTTAAACAAAATTGTTAGCACTATTTCCGAAAAATTTTGAACCCAACATTATTACTCATCAGTAAACTATGTTTAATTTGTGCTGGCGGCCGGGGTTCAATCCTCGGTCCCGGCACAGATTTATCTGATTACCAAACCCTTCCTTCACCTCTGACAAGACATCTTGTGAATGTGAGGAATGCCAGGCCACCACCGTGGTTCGGATTCCACGTTAAACTGTAGGTCCTCCATTTCATCTCACAATAACCCTACCATTACACATTAGCATAAGTGCGTATAACCCGAACGGGTAGTAAGACGTGTTGCTAATAATAATATGTTTAATTTGAGGGCTAGGATCAAAACCAGAAACACGTTTCGAAGTGTTGACCTCTAGTATTTAGATATCAAGTTTGAACAAAATCCACATCAGACCGCTTCAGATCTGTGGTCAGGGACAGACAGACATACAGACTGACATGAGGACAGACATAATTGTAAAATTCCCTTTTTTGTATCCGGAAACACATAAAACGCCAAGTTCATCACAATCTAGAGGTAAAATATCTCCATGATCACAATACTTTCTTTTTATATGAAAAAGTAAAGAGAAGATAATAAATACAAATCACTGATTCTCCAATAAAACAAAACTTAATTCAATCAATGCAAATTTTTCATATCGTTCATCATTTCCTTAATATAATAGTTGTAATTCAGTAGTTGAGATTCTTAAAAGTTAAAACTGCTTATAAAATGTTCATCGGTGTGTTATATATAGTCGGTGACCTGGCGGTCTAGGGGTAAGGTGTCAGACTTCTGCGCTGGAGGCTGGGGTTCAATCCTCGGACCCGGCATAGTTTTAGCCTTCCTTCACCTCTGACAAGACGTGTATTACTAATCACATCTTGTGAATGTGGGGTATGCCAGGCCTCCACCGTGGTTCGGATCCCACGTTAAACTGTAGGTCCTCCATTTCATCTCACAATCACCCTACCATTACACATTAGCGCAAGTGCGTATAACCCGAACGGGTAGTAATAATAATAACAATGTTTTATATAATCTTACCATCATAATATGTTTTTTAATTTTTGGTATTCTTAGCACCTTTTTTTTTCGTAGATAAATAGTTATAGCTTCCTGACCGCATAAAAATACGTGACAGGTCACATACACCAAGGACTGATTTATAACCTATGGGATAGGGAGGAATCAGTAGGCTAGCACAAAGGTACCGTATCTGTATTGGCTTAGAGAGGGGATGGAACCACATGAACTCTAAAATGCTTCCTTCTTCATTCCTACCCCATTAGAGTAATTTAACATACAATATAGTAGTATACGTGTAACTTGGACGGGTATTAATACGCGGTTATGAAAACAAAAATACTAATTGGGTTGAGAATTTAGATGAGTTAATTAGTACTCAGAGTAAAGGGACAGTTATAATTGGCTTGGAAAGAGAATCAGAAACCATTTTGGTAAAAAAAAAAACACCCTCTGTACATACGATCACTATTTTCACCTCCACGAATTCGGTAATCTAGTATTTTGCCAAAGCGACGCTTTAGACCTTACGCAAAACAGGTGCGAGTTGTATCTAAATAATGGCGAGAAAATATAGCGCTTGGCTGGTATTAAGAGCACGCATCACATTCCAATCAACTCTGTGCTATAGTAATCTAGAAATCGTAAATTTATACCAACACTGGGGCACGTGAATCATTTCTGATTAAACATTAATAGAGATCAAGGCCGTAGCTAGCCAATAATTTCGGGGGGAGGGGGTTGGTGAGCACATCCGCCAATTGCCGGAAGCTAGAAACAATTCTGAATGATAAAGAGTTTTAGAAGCTATCTGAAGTGTTCTTTATGGCAACATAACCCTCTAACGGCCGAAGGCTAGAAAAATTTCCAAATACTAAACACCTCTAGAAGCTCTCTGAAGTGCTTTTAATGGTAACAAAGCCCCCTAAATTGTACTTGTATCTTAATTTTTATATTGTTTGAGTCATAAATAAAGCCATATATATTTTGTTCATAAAATTTCAAGGGGGGGGGGGAGGTTGAACCCCCAAAACCTCCCCCTGGTTATGGCCTTGATAGAGATACATAGTTAATAAGAATTCCTAATATAAAACATTGTTGAAATATTAAATGATATTTGGATAAAATTTACATTGAAAAGGCCCTTCTTTGACAATTTTAGAATTACTTCACAGATAAGCATTTTGCACATATCTTCATTCTGTCATAATATAAACTGGGTCGCTCTGTCCCCCATCGCCACCGCGGAAAATTCTTGAGTAATCATTAAAATACGAATAGACTGCACACATTTCTGGCATGTCGTAGATCTTTTTTTTCTTTTGCTTTTACTCACATACCTTACACGCGCACACACAAACGCAGATGCGGGCCTGCTATGATGAAGATGAACGCTCTTAAAATGTATTTTCTTCCATGCTCCCAATTTTCTTTTTAATCTCATACACTATCTATAAAATAACGAATACTGTATCTGGTTTCAATGTTTGTGGCCATGACTGAATCGACTTATGCGTGTTGACGTTGGTGACGCAACACTATAAGGTTACATGGCTATGTTCGGAGGTAATTACCGTGTGAGTCACCAAGGAAAAATCGCGAACAACTGCTGATATGGGCAAAAGAGATTCTTGTTAATGCCATTTAAAGCAAAATTCTGAGATGAACACGGTCGGTATGTTTCACCAAATGTTTTGATTCAGCTCACGTAATCATTTTAATATTTTGGTATTTCTTCTTACTACGCTACCTGTTTGGGTTATTCACATATTTAAATTAATGGGTTAGGAATGGGGAAGGTAAAAGTTTAGAGGAAATGTAACCAAATTTGTATAGAAAGAAAATTTCAGCAAAAACAATCTTAGTACACCCATCCAGTATTCGAACCGCGATCTCACGTCACCAGAAAGTCATACAGGCAAAGTTAATGCCTTAACCCACGTGCCTACTGATACCAGTGTTATTGTTAGTAAAATAGTCGTTAATCTGATATGAACGATACGACTCTTTAAACCACTCGGCTACAAACATTAAGCTACGTTAGATTTTACCCAACTTTTGTAATATTGTTTTATTATTTATGAGATTCACTTAGCACTATTTGAACCGATTAATTATAACAGTGCAACTGATACCAGTGTTATTGTTAGTAAAATAGTCGTTAATCTGATATGAACGATACGACTCTTTAAACCACTCGGCTACAAACATTAAGCTAGGTTAGATTTTATCCAACTTTTGTAATATTGTTTTTATTATTTATGAGATTCACTTAGCACTATTTGAACCGATTAATTATAACAGTGCAACTGATACCAGTGTTATTGTTAGTAAAATAGTCGTTAATCTGATATGAACGATACGACTCTTTAAACCACTCGGCTACAAACATTAAGCTACGTTAGATTTTACCCAACTTTTGTAATATTGTTTTTATTATTTATGAGATTCACTTAGCACTATTTGAACCGATTAATTATAACAGTGCATTACTTAAAAACCAAGTTAACTATATAACAAACACAGCAGTAAATTTATCACACTAAAAAGGGTGGTTGGGACAGAAATTGTTGTTTTTTTAACACCGCGTTTTACTACCCGTTCGGTTTATAAGCCCATGTACTAATTACTCTAGATGTGTTAGGGATAAGGAAGGATGAGCTTAGAATAAGTGTACACGCATTTTCATGGGGGGAGAGTGGAAAACTCTATACAGAGAAAAACCTCAGTACACCCGACTGGCATTTGAACCTTAATCTCCCCGACATCGGGAGTGTAATCTTTTGCGAGTGACACCTTAAGCCATGCGGCCACCGAAGCAGTTGAAAATTTATCCTGAGTGCGGTTTTATCAATAACTATGAAATAATATTAATCATATATTATTATGTTAACAATTTTGACCACCAAGATATGTTGGGAAACGTCATCTTACTACCCGTTTGAGTTATTTACATATTTACACTAGTGGGTATGGATGAGGATGGTAGAATATAGAGGTATTGTAGGCGCATTCGTGGAGAGGGAGAGGGGGGAAAAATTTAGATAAGTAAACTAGCCACACTTCTGACCTGAAACCAAACCCCGAACTCCCTCTCACCTACAAGTGAGACCAGTTGAGCCGAACGTCTCAGTCCTTGTGCCTAGCCGTCAAATTAAATTGCTGCTTGACTGTTTTCTATGGGAACGGAAGCTTCCCTGGCAACTCAAGGTCATATATAAGCTAGGACGGAGTATCTGTCCCTCTTAGCGCGCGCTGTGCGTGTGAACGAGACCTCTGTAGCACAAACCGGCTAAAAGTCAAAACAAAGCGCCCCCCCCCCCCTTTCTTTGTTACATTTGACTTCACTGGTGTTATCTTTATAGAGCGCATTTAATGTGGGGGGTGGGGGGAAGAAATAAAGGATTTAGGGAAGTTTTAGAACATTTAACAGTGGCCTTCGTCTGAATTTTTTTTTTTAATTATATACTCTTCTATAGGCTTTTTTGAGTGGTCCTTCCCCATAAACCTTTTGAAATTTGAATGCCCTAGAAGCTATTTAGAGTGTTCTTGGTGACCTGGTGGTCTAGGGGTAAGGTGTCAGACTTCTCTGCTGGCGGCCGGGGTTCAATCCTCGGTCCCGGCAAAGATTTATCTGATAACATAACCCTTCCTTCACCTCTGACAAGACATCTTGTGAATGTGGGGAATGCCAGGCCTCCACCGTGGTTCGGATTCCACGTTAAACTGTAGGTCCTTCATTTCATCTCACAATCACCCTACCATTACACATTAGCGTAAGTGCGTATAACCCTAATGGGTAGTAAGACGCGGTGCTAATAATAATAATATAATATATAGAGTGTTCTTTGCCTAGAACTAGATTCCTTTTATAAAAGCTATTTGAAGTGGTCTTCTCTCAGCCAATTTTTGAAAATTGAGTGACTTAAGAAGCTATTTGGAGTGTTATCACCTGTGACCTGGAAAATCTTTGAAAAGTAAATGTCTCCTGAAGTTATTTAGAGTGGTCCTCTCCCAGCAAATTTTGAAAAATGGGACGCTCTCAAAATCTATTTTGAATATTCTTCCTCTGGAAATTTTGATGCTTGGATGCCTTTAGAATCTATTTAGAATGGTCTTCTCCCAATACATTTTTTAAAATTGAATTCCTCTAGAAGTTATTTGACGTTTGATACAAAGCCATCTTACTGCTTCATGTTATAGAATATCAGAGGGGAGTGAGATAGCTCTAAAGGATGACAAGCTTATTCCGAGGGGGGGGGGGGGGCAACTTCTTTGCAGAGGAGGGATGCTCGTACCTTATTCCTACAACATTTCTTGACTTTGGTTTGTACTGTACATTTCTTTTAAAAAAACTTTGTTGTCATTTTTACAAAAGAAAATCAATGCACAGAAATTAATACGTAGCCTAACTGAACACTAAAATGCTACGCACATGATAAAGTATTTAAGTTGTACTTGATTTACTGCCAGAATTTCTTTACACCCAAGATCTAGTTTAAGTACAAACATAATAGATTTCGTGAAATTTCCAAACACTTCGAAACGAAAGAAAAAGACTGGACCGAACCAATAATATAATTATTGTGACCATTGCCAGTAAGTTCCTCCGTAAGAAACCCCATCTAGTGGGCTGGGCATGCACTATTATTTAGTATGGATAACCATTTTAAAACTTGGAATTTGTATTTTATTTTATATATTTTTGCTCATCTTGCAAATTTTTTAAAAACCTGTGATTGTGTATTTTGGGCCCTGGAAGTCCAGGGCCGGTACCACGATACCAATAGTTCCTATTCCACTACTCACCCCGTTGCAGTGGGCCCGGGTATGGGAAGCAAATAATGAGGGTATGAGACTCATTATCTAAACATAAAAAATTTCCCTAGCTGTAGCTAGCTTGCGTATTTGTAATTTGATATTTTTCTTCAAACAAATCTGATAAAATCCTTATTGACTTTATTCCAGCTGTTCTGTTCATAGCTATCCAAATATAAAGAAAAGCTCAGCTATTGACGTCATACTGTTAACCTAATAGGACTGGTGGAGATTTTGATAGTCCGGTGAAGGGGGTATGGGGATGTATTGGGCAATATATTGGGGGTCTGTAATCATACTAAGGTTAAGAACCCTTGGTCTTAAGTGACCATTTAGTCATTGTTATTTTCGGGGACAACTATTCTAAAATCATTGATGAGATCCGAAGAAGATTGTTGCCATTTAAATGATATCCTTATTATATTCTGTAAGATAGCATTCTTACCTTACATCATTTCACCATGGTATAGCTTCTAGGATAGGGTCATAGTGTGAACCAGAGGTTGGGCCAACCCGTGGCACGTGAATACATTTTAATTGGCACTCTTAAGTTTAATTTGTCTTGCTTCGACAACCAAACAAAACATTAATGAACACGGGAATGCCAGAGAGATTTAAAAACCTCACTAAGAATTAAAATATATTTCTATTATTTACTAAAAACTAGATGTGATATACCATAATATTTTGTTGTTTTACTAATACTGTTATTATCAATGAAGAATAATTTTACAATTACGTTGTATGTTACTTTTATAACACTTTGTTATTCATGTTGTTTTTAAAAATAATCATAAATAATGTTTGGATTGTGTATTTTTTACGCTTGAAATTTTTGCCTCAACAGTTCTTGAAATTTAATAACAACTTTTTATTTTTATTTTTAAAGTGTATCGTCTAATTCCGCTATGCTCACGACAGTTATTCAAGAAAGGTTGATATCACCATGTGAAGAAAATTAATCTCTATGATTCCACGGGAGCAATATAATTTTTATTTTGGCAAAAAAAAAGTTTTGCTATACAATCTGCAAAAATACTCCCCTTAACTCGCGTTCCCTACAACCCCATCATAAAAACTCGTTCGTGTACAGCCCAAACGGAAAGTTGGACACTGTATGGAATTGTTTGCATCGTGACTTACCACCCGCTCGGGATATACGCTTATAGTAACTATGCTAATAGTTTTAGAGATGAAAAAGGTTATATTTAGCAGAAGCGTACCCGCATTTGAATGGAGGGATAATGGAACCTAATTTTGAAAAACCCACTCACATTACACCCGACTGAGATTTGAACCTCGATCTTCGCGTCATCGGCATTCTAGTCTATTGCAAGAATTATCCCTTAGACTATGTGGTCACTGAAGGGGGTGACGCTATAAGCGATTTTAAAACTAAATTATTAAACTAAAAGGAGACATATAGGCCTAATATAATTTTGTCAGGAATAAATTTTATAAAATACAAATATATTTTTTGAGGTCCAAAATGATATCATTCTACTATATTGTAAGTGTTATTTTATAGGTTTTTATTCAAAAACGACAGCTGCAAATAACATAAAACTCAACAAATATATAACTCAACGTATGAATACGTGAATGTAGATCTAGTAAATCTTCCATTGGTCAATAAGGAATATTTTGCTATAAAAATGGTATTATAATTATATTATAATTGTATTATGTATTATAATTATATACATTTTGTCATACTAAAATTTAATTAAACAATAAAATTAGTTGCTACATAGTTAGAACCTATTTGTGCTCTTCTATTTTTAAGAATCTTATACTAATGAGCTTAGCATTCTTGCATAATGGTAGTTTTTTTTTTACATATAGGCCTACAAATGAAGGATTACATAAATATTTAAAAAAATAAGCTTTTACTGTTAAGAATGATTTCAAAATTTTATGTACATTATTGATAAGTTCTAAAAAGGACTTAATTAGTTTGTTTCGAAATGTTTTCAACGTTTATATTACATTTCTGTTGGCAATAAAGTTTTAACATTTGGCGCTTCAACACTTAAAGTTACACATTCATTTTTTAAAAGGAATTTCTTTATTTTGGCAAAGCTAGGATATTTAATGTGTTACCAACGTTATCCAATTTGCCTTTATTTATTTATTCTCTTTTCAGTGTGCTTCCCCTCCATCGCCTCGAACCAGCGGTCCATCAAGTTACGTCACCGTCGGCACAGTACGCTACGGCGTTCGTTTTGGCAACAACCAACAGGGAGGGACACAGTCTAAGCGAGAGCTGCTGCCAAGTGGAGACGCCCCGAACCACTCTAACAGCAATGGCGGCGACGACTGCTGCTGCGGTACGGTCCAGCTGCAGTGGCCGCGCGCTCCCGCCGGTCCTCCCTCCTCCTCTTCTAGGATCCCCCTCCCCTCTTCCACGGTCCCCGAGTCGAAGCAACAACTCTCTAATAATAGACGCGGCATCTTCAGTCGCATAAATAGTGCCGAGCTCTCCCGCGGGATTAGCGTCGTGGCGCCTACACAACAACATTGTCAGATTACCTCCGATCCGCAACATCTAGTGTATCGCAGTACCCTAGAATGGTCGCTCAAACAAGCGTCGTCGCCTACACAACCAGCCACCACACCTAAACCAACCCCTAGGGGTGTGAAAAATTGCTTCAAGGGCAACGAGGAAGAAGATGAGGGGCGCTATGGAGTGGGGAGGATGAAAGAGGATAGGGAAGGTCTCCCACTGCAGCTGCCACCTCCTGTACTCCCACCTTCGTCACAGTCTCGTCGTCGCATCCTGGTACGTACCAAACCTGACATCCCCGCCTACCTGAAACTTTGCAGTTCCGTCTCCACAGACGGTGACACATCTTATCTCCTGACACACGGTTCCAAAGAGAATCTACCAGAGGAACCCGACAACAATAACGACACCGTCGGGAGTTTCAGGAGGAACACCCTGGAGAGACTCCACAGGTTCCGCTTCGGCGGCGGCGGTGGTGCCACCGGAAACAAAGAGAAAGGAGAGAGAAAAAAGAGACTACCAGTGGAAGAAGTGGCAGAGCAAAGAAGAAAGAAAGAAGCAGCGATCAATCAGAGCGTCTGCGCGAACTCACGGAGAAACTGAAAGGAAATGCGTCTCCAAGTTCCGACTCCAAGAGGAAAACACCTTCTTCTGCAGAGGGAGCGAGTGCTGTTGTCAACCAGATCATTCCATCTCCTGCTTCTATTACATCTGACGTGACCAGAGAAACAATCTGAAGAAGGACAGTGCCAAAAAAGAACCAGATAATGGCGTGATTAAAACCACAGGAGTGACGGGTGTGAAGGATGCGTCGGTGAAGAAAATGAATAGTGGCGATAGTGTCATTTTATCGAGCAGTGGTGCGAGTGCTGAAACGTCCATCTCAAAGGAGGATGACATCTTTGAGTTTGTTAATTTAAGACTTCCGAAACCGGAATCACGCACTATAATAGGTTCATACATACAAAGAACGATACCCTTTAGAAGTGCTTCGTTCTCTCAGGTCGATTTTTGTTCTGCTGATGGAAAATACATCCGTAGCAATCCTAGATGTAGTCCATATTCTACCTACTCAACACCTGCAAGTGGAAGTGTGACCTTACCCTTATCTCCTGCATCCGCCATTGCAGGAGGATCACTTACTTTACCTCGTAAAAAGTTAACAGAGATCAGTCCAACCACTTCGGTGTCTATTACTCCATCTTCATCGACGACGATACCGATAGACGAGACTATCGGCTCTAACCCATCCGTTGATTCAGCTGTAGGTTCCGAAGAAAGTCTTTCAACGTCTACAATAATATCTCATATTCCCATCCTTGGCGGGGATGCTTCAACTTCGGATGCACCATACAAAGCTTCAGGTATAAGGTCGTTAACATACCCTCTACCAAGACGTGGCTGTAGACCCGATGATGAAATACCATTCTCATCCATAGATGGTAACGGTCTTAAGAGCCTGTCTCACGCTCCATGTGTGATCGGTGCTGGTAGGGAGTTAAAGGGGGTAGAAGAAGAGGGTGAGAATTGGCAATCGGAAACGTGCCAAGGTGACTTTGTTGTTTGCGCTCTCGGTGAGAATAATGTGAATGTTTTGAGTTTTTCTGATACTCAAATACGTCAGAAAGTGTTAAGTGTGATTTTGAAAGGACGAGTCCTATTTTGGAAAGCGAGTGTAACTTGTCTCCTGAAAACGTCGTTAGCGAAAAATGTTTGCAAACAAATGACGCAACAGTAGACATTTCTAAGTGCCTGATACCCCTAAGAGTAAGATAGTTCGCCAGTGGTCGAAACACGAATCGCAAAGTTCCAGTGATAGTGACGATATTATAGCTGTTAAAGTTGTGGATATTTTCGACACAGATCAGAGTTTATTGACTAAGGACGATTTAGATTATTGTGTAGTGAACAATGAGGATAATACAAACATTCAACGGAATACTCTCAATACGAGTGTCACTAGTCAATTAAATGAATCATCTCCGAGTGATCAAAACTGTGCTAAGACTGAAGAAAGCGTGAGTCAGAAAATCATCCATCTAACTCCGTCAGAGATACCATTCGAAGAAAGTGAACCTATACAGTATTCAAAAGATGTCAAAATATTGGTGAGGGAAGAGTCTAGTGATAGTAATGAAACAAATGATAGACAATCTCAGAAACAGCTATTTGTGACTCAGTGGCCCAAAGTGGAAGAACGAGAGACTGACATTGACGGGGATGACAGTGAAAAGTCCAGAGTAGATACCGATGAGTCAGATGAAGTTACGGCCTCTTACCAACAAGAAGATCGTGCCTTGTCACAGTCTGGAACTGTTTCTAAACAATCGTCCGAAGAAAGTCCAGATGATCAAAACGAACTTAAGCTATGTTCAGACAACAGCCAAGAATCATCCCCGGACGAATCTATACCACACTCTGAACTATCATTACCCAAGAAGACTCAGATACAGTCAAAAACAGCTCTACCATCAATTTTCTACCGGCGAATAATACATCAGATTCTGGTGAGACAAAAACTACACCTTGGCATCGACAAGAAAGTTCCCAGGAGTCCGACTCGTCGAAACGTTGGTCTGGGGAGGTGTGCGATAGGAGTTCATGGGGTGTTCCCCGAGACGAGCCTCAAAGCCCAGATGATAACTGTGTCCCAAAGACCCAATGGTCTCGCTCTTTGGACACGGAAAAGAAACGGTTAAATAGACCTAAACTAATTTGTCAAAGTTCTGAGGAACGCGAAGACGATTCAAATAGGCCCTCCCCCAGACGTTATCCTATATTAATCCGCACCGACTCTTTGTCCGAGGGGGAAAGTGATCAAGGGGACCGGAGACCAACCACACCAACAATCAGGGACAGAGAAAGAGATCGTACAGCTTCACCATCGCTATTCTCCCCTTCAGATTTATCCGATTCAGAAGGCCGAGGTGGTGGAGGTAGCGCAGGGCTTGGGAGTGAATCTAGAAACCAGCACACACCTCGAAGATACTATAAAAGACCTCTGAGAGGACCTTATGGTCAAATGCTCGAAGCCGAAATGAAAAAGCCAGACACTGGCCGTACCTTCTCGAAGCGTCAGTACAACGAAGATCTCAAGTTTCTAGAAGAGTACGCATCTCCTCCCCTTCAACGACCACCCAGTCCCACTGAGAGCATCATGAAATCCTCCCCAGTGACAGATCCTCCCTTCGACTCCCTCCGTCCATCCAACATGACGATAACCGGACATGCAGCTTACGTCATCGCTCCCTCACAACGCATTCCTTCGACGATTCTCAGTTGAAAGACGGTTACGGGAGGTCACCTCCAATTGCCTCAAATCCTCCAACGCCGATGCCAAGGTCGATCCCGAAGCGTAAGGTCAGTGCGCCATATTCCGCCCCTAGTCCGACTGCGCTAGCTCGCGAAAGTAGTGTCCCAGGGACGTTCGTGTGTCATCAGAGGACCACCTCGAGTCCTTCTCAACTGGAAGGTTACACGAGAGGTTCCGGAACATCCACGCGTCCTGAACCTACTCCGGAGCTTCTAGCGGAGCTGCTCCGGGGTAGTTCTGAGAGGATATCTTTTTCCCCGAACAACTCTGTGTTATCTAACATCGAAGCGACGGTGCGGGATTGGAAGGTGAGTTGGTTTCTTCTTTTACTGATAATATGTTTGAATACATAAATACAATATGCCGTTTTTAACACTATATGTCAATTTAAGTGAGTAAGAGAGTTTGAATACAGTTATTGGGGACACACTGGTATGATACTACGTAAGACCTAAAGTAATCTACAATTTCCTTAGGAAATAATTTCTTCACCCAAATTTAAAAAAATATCGGCTTCGGTATTGGATGTTTAGGGTGGGCTTTGTTTCTAAGTTTACCTGTGCTATGTTAGTTTGTAAGTCATGTGTTTGTTAGCCCTGGTGCTTTTAAAGTGCATGTTCGAAATAGTTAAACCACTTAAAATGAAAGCTCCAGTTTATCTAACCACTATTTAGAAACTAATTTAGCTATCAACATTAACTCACACTGAGCATCTACATTTCAGAAAGAGTTTCAATTAACAATCTCCATTTTCACATTTAATTAATAATTCATTTGAAACAAATTAAAAAATAGACAAAACATATAATAATGTTTATAATATGGCATTGAAATAAAATGCCTATCTTTAATATAAGAGGATATTATCAAGAGCAAATATTTTCTTGATAAACTTTATTCCAATTTTTTTTACTGAACCATTTCGTTTACATTTCATGGTCATTTATTTAATGCAATTGTTTATGGTCACTTTTCATTAATTCATCACTAATTAAACTTAAGAACAATTTAAAATGACAGATTGGAGCTTGAAAGGCTGATAACGATAGGAATTTTACTATCAGGATAACAGGAGAAATGTTTTATTAAAAATAAATATTTTATGTATTCACGAGTTGAGATCGAAGCTTGTCTGTCTCCTCCACTCAATAGCCCTTTCTACCACTGAAGCACAACACAAAAACTAACGTGTGTTTTAGCCTATTTGAGTTTAATTTTAAGCCATGATTTAACAAAATATTTATATATTGGTTAATTTAGCATTATTTAAAATTATATATTATTAGGCCTATGGTAATTTGAACAATATAAACGTAACTGTATTGAAATTGATGTTTAAAGAAATGATCTTGTCAAAATTTCATTGAAAGTAGGTCCACATATTATATAAAGTAGTGATTTGATTCAGTAGGTATAAATCAATAGTTTATGATTTTTTTAAATAAATGGGTCTACACAATCGTTAGTATATTTGTGACAAAATTTGCTCAAATATGTTTTTTTAGTAAACTACCCCTTCATAAGTTTTTTCTCAGAGAAACAAACAAATAATTTTGATTAACATATTTAAATTTCAATTTTGAACCAAATTATTATAGATATTTTTTTTAAACTTCAAAATTTTCAAAATAAGTGATCAGTAAACTACATTAATTTTTTTTTCTTTTAGAAAAACGATTGTATATTCTTATTTATCATGCAAAACACGTCACTTAATATCCATTTTGAACATAATCGTTATAACAAACGAAAAATTTCAAATTTTCAAAAATAAGATATTAATAAACCAGGGGTGCAGAATATGTCCGAAAGCGCGAACGAGGTTAGGGGGAAATTAAAGCGGTCCTGGGTAAATCTGGGTCAGGGAAAAGTCCAACAATTTTGTTGACGTTTTTAGTACATTCTGGTTCTGATATGGTAGTTTCATTTGTATGAAAAACCAAGGCCAATATTACCAGTAAGTGCCTTAGTGAGGCAGTGTCGATGTAAGCACAAAGAGCAGTCTCTAGGGGCTAAGATAATGTGTCAAAGTTCTGGATAAGAAGTCAGAGGTTGAGATAAAGGGCAAAGGAAAAATCTAATAATTCAACCTGGCTAAAGGCGTGATTGAGGGATGAGTCATCAGTCACCTACCCTATCGCGGATGTTTGGTAGCTATGATGGGCAGGCGGGGAAGGTAGGAAAGGGTGAGCGATGTCTTGTTTTAGTTCGAATTCAGTCACCCGTTATATCACGGCCTAATTACACGGCGATATGTGCAAAGTTTATTTAAACTCGTGACACGCGTATTGTTGTAATATTTGTGTAGCCATGAAATTGTTGTTTTTAGTGGGCTATTAAAGTTTGTAGTTTGTACAATAAATAAATGTTTATAAAAAATTAGATGGTTTAGTGTAACAAATGTATATTATGTCGGCTCTTAAGAACAAATAAGACGTCAACTGTGTTTATTGTGAATGGCATGGCAGCCGTAATAAACTCGGATATCACCTATCTAAAAACATCCCCAAGAAGTAAGAAGTAAGGGTCATGAGAATATTGCAAGTTTTGTAAAATGTAAATTATGTGATCAGGAAAAACTTATAGTCGTAAATACCATAGACCTTGCAGTAGTGGCGAGTCTACGAAAAAACGAAAATTATATGAAAATCAAAAATTAAACCAAAGCCTCCCGGAATTACACTCCATTGCCTCTTTCTTACTCTCAAGATGTAAAATTAAATGTTGGTACCGTAAGCCTACTGTTATCAATGAACAATTAATAACAATATGTAATACACACAAGGAGATGGGAGAAAACTAGATTTGTTATAGCTTAAAAAACTATGATTAAAAATATATTTAAATTTGAATTTTCCAAACTATTTAGAAGGTAATAATCCTTATTCCCTTCAACCTCTATCAAATATTAAATGTTTTATTTTGAGATTTTTAAAAATAAAATGTTATGTTCTGGGGAAATATTTGAGCTCTGAACATATTCTGCACCCCTGTAATAAACTACCTCTAATTTTAGGCTTAGAATCAAAATCACGATCATGCCTTGAGGTATGACCATATGATATATAAATACAAATTTGAACGAAATCCAAACAATTTTAATTTTAGCCTAAAGTACAGACACAGAAAAGATAAAGGTAGAGATCCTTTTTATTTTTTTTTGGGGACATGCCATAATCCCTCATAAGCTCGAAGTATAAAATTTTTAAAGATTACAATACCTTATATATATATATATAAACATCACACACATATGAGAAAGTAAACATGTCTATAATAAAGGGTCATTTTCTTCTTAAAATGTATCATTTATTTATTGTATTAGTGTGCTCTTTAGTGAAAAGTGTACTTGCGATTAAAATAAAACTAATTTCTACAGTAGTCCCGTGGCTTCTTTGGTGCTGACTGACAGCTCCTAAATTTTGACCGTCAGAAGTGACAGCTACTAAAACACATGTTTTTGCTGATCATGTGGTTCGGCGTAGGGATACATATTTGGTCTGGTAACTTTTCGCTGTCAGTCAGCACCAAAGAAGCCACGGGGCTACTGTAGTGAAACCATCCAGAGGCATAACCTATCGCCACAGGGATATGTTCAGCCTATTTACAATCCTCGCCGAATACTTAGAATCAGCTATTGACTCAGTTTATGTGTCGGTATTTTAATAAAGCTACATTCTAGGCGCAGCATGTGAACATATAGTCTTACAAACTTTACTGAGTATGAATGTGTGTGTAAATTTGACGTAAAAAAAAAGTTTAAAATGGCAAACGAAAAAATAATGATATACTTTAACAAATGTTTTATTGCTTGTAGGTTGTATTCCCGCAAACACTGTTTCTTTTTGCTAACGTTAAAAAAAATGTTTATTTTGTTTAACAAAGTGGAATTTGAACCCGTAGCTGGAATCGAGTATTCCAAGAACTCTGCCGTTTCTTATTCTACAGCCAACACATTTAATTCTACTTCTTGCTCGCGTTGGAGAAATCCGAGTCCTCAATCAACATTAATTCCAAAGAGGCTGTCACCTTTGGTCGATAGAGCGTCTGTCTTCAAATCTATAGATCCCAGCACGGGGTGTAATAACGGCCTAGTGGCGCTGGGGTGGTTTTTTTTATTAGGTCTAGTGCTACTGTGGTACTTTTAGGACGAATGTTCAGTAAATTAATGATAATAAGGGTATACTGGCAGATTCAAACTGGCTCGGGACTACAAATATGATGGGCCTTAGCATATATTAATATCTACCACTACCCGCTATGGTGGCCACTTGGTCTAAGGCGTCACTCTCACAATATACTAGAGTGCCAACGACGAAGAGATCGGGGTTTTGATCCAGATAGGGTGCACTGATGGCTTTACACACTCGCTTCATGCAGATGCGGGTACACTTACTCTAAATTTAACATTCCTTATTCTTAACATACCCAACACCCATATTGGTATAATCGTTTAGTCTGGTTTGCCGGGTGACGGGGAGGTTGAGGTTCGAATCTTGGCTGGGTGTATTGAAGGTGTTTTTTTTAAGGGATTTACCACTATACCTTCACGCAATGGTGGGTGCATTTGCTTTAAATTCTATCTCACTCTTGATACTAGCGCAATTAAATTTGGATATACCAGAATGGTGGTAAATAGGGTGTAAAAACAAACCAACCAAGAGTTTCTCAGAGTGCGATTCTTAAAGCGATTACTGAAAAATTGAAAATTGTCTTACCTAATTGATGGTTCGACCACTAATTGAGTTTATGACTACAACACTAGTCATCCCGGGTTCGATTCCTCATACTCTTGGGAGGTGGAAAAAAAGTTTCACAGGGAAATATGGAATGTACTACTTAGATATCTGATTCTTGGTTGCTCTTTTAGTCCAAAATACAATGGTGGAACTGGGGTGTGGGTGGGTTTCAGGGGGTCATTTCCCTTCCTTAGAAATAATACCCACCTCACCCCACACTAGGAGTAAATTTGCGCCCCTCTAGATTTATTTTACTCTCCTCTGATATTCTCGAATATAAAGATGAAATATGGCATTGCATCAAACTCAAATTATCTTTTAGAGGCATCCAATTTTCAAAGATTTGCTGAAGGAGAACCACATCAATTTAGGGTTCGGCCAGACTGACAAGCATGCGAGCGTGCAAACGACTGGGTGGCCAAACTGGCGAGCACGTGATTAGCAAATAGCTCTCGATAATTGTTGACGAGGAGGCAAAGGTTTAAATCTTGGCTCAGTGAACTGAGGGTGGTTTTTGACAACTGATTTATTTTTGTGGTTTTCTCATCCTCTCTCTCTCATATATATATATGACTGCTAGGAAAACTTTTCATTTTGACATTTTTATTAATATATATATGAGTGCTAGGAAAATCTCTCATTTTGACATTTTTATTAATATATATATGAGTGCTAGGAAAACTTTTCATTTTGACATTTTTATTAATATTATATGAGTGCTAGGAAAACTTCTCATTTTGACATTTTTATTAATATATATATATGAGTGCTAGGAAACTTTTCATTTTGACATTTTTATTAATATATATATGAGTGCTAGGAAAACTTCTCATTTTGACATTTTTATTAATATATATATGAGTGCTAGGAAAACCTCTCATTTTGACATTTTTATTAATATATATATGAGTGCTAGGAAAATCTCTCATTTTGACATTTTTATTAATATATATATATATGAGTGCTAGGAAAACTTTTCATTTTGACATTTTTATTAATATATATATGAGTGCTAGGAAACTTTTCATTTTGACATTTTATTAATATATATATGACTGCTAGAAAACCTCTCATTTTGACATTTTTTTTAAATATATATATGAGTGCTAGGAAAACTTCTCATTTTGACATTTTTATTAATATATATATGAGTGCTAGGAAAACTTTTCATTTTGACATTTTTATTAATATGTATATATATATGAGTGCTAGGAAAACCTCTCATTTTGACATTTTTATTAATATATATATGAGTGCTAGGAAAACCTCTCATTTTGACATTTTTATTAATTTATATATGAGTGCTAGGAAAACCTCTCATTTTGACATTTTTATTAATATATATATGAGTGCTAGGAAAACTTTTCATTTTGACATTTTTATTAATATATATATGAGTGCTAGGAAAACTTTTCATTTTGACATTTTTATTAATATATATATGAGTGCTAGGAAAACTTTTCATTTTGACATTTTTATTAATATATATATATGAGTGCTAGGAAAACCTCTCATTTTGACATTTTTATTAATATATATAGGTTTTGCACACTTGCTCATAGTCTGGCCGTCACCTAACTTCTAGGACTATTCAAATAAAATAAAAAAATACAGGCAGATTTTAGGGGCATATAAATTTCAAAAATTCTTTTATGTAAGATAACTTTAAATAGCTTGTAGAGGAGTCTAATTTTCAAAAACTTTCCAGATGAGGACTATTCCAGATATCTTCTTGGTGGAGTCAATTTTCACATTTTCCGGAGGATTCACCTTTGACTTGGTGATCCAAGCCTCTCACAAAAAAAAAAGTTTCGCCACCCTTGCATACATTTAAGTTAGAATAAGAGATAACTAGCATACATACACTAATTAGGTCACTAAAGTCGTTCTTATGAGCTATAACTAAACCAGAGCTTAGTTTGACAGGTTGTCATGATAAATTTCTCATGAGACGTTTTATAATAATTTTGCGTGTGTAAATTTCTTGGAAAATTGGTGACCAACATAAAACAATAGTGAAATCTACTCATCCTATAAAAATATGTTTCATCATTAGATTTCCACACCATAGCCTGTGTGCGTTTGTACAAACTGCTTGTATCAAACACTACACGAGTGACATGACTTACACGCTGGAATCTTTTGACTTTAAAGGTAGCCACAGCCAATAAAAATATGTAAAAACCTGAGAATATCAAGGGATTTAGAACTGAAAGGAAAATCCAGGAATTTTGCAACTGGTTGGATAAAAGGGTAGATTTGTCTTTATAGGAAAGATAAATATATTTATTTCATATTATTCAAACACGGTTTTTAATTGAATCTATGAGGAATGCCAGGCCTCCACCGTGGTTCGGATTCCACGTTAAACTGTAGGTCCTTCATTTCATCTCACAATCACCCTACCATTACACATTAGCGTAAGTGCGTATAACCCGAACGGGTAGTAAGACGCGGTGCTAATAATAATAATAATATAATTGAATCTATGGTTGTATATTTTTTTATTCTATTTCAATAACAGTTTCTTTATAACAAACTAGCAAGTGCACCCGTTCTTCGCACGGGGAATGTATAAATTAATTTGGTTCTTTTTTTATAATATAAAATTAACTAAAAGTAAAAGTAACGAAATCTTAAATTATTTTTCAAAATCGATTATTTATTAGTTTAAATTATGTGACAAAACTTGAAAAGTAGATTGAATTAAACATAATGTCAAAATAGAGGTATAATCCAGGAAAGTGTTAAAAGGTTTTGAAAGTTATATAACTTCTTTATACACAATATTTGAAGTCTCTCCTGTTGGTGCTAATAAAAAATATTATTTGGTGAACTAACCATAAAACATGCAACGTAAAACTGTATGTGTGAAAAGCAAGGTAATCTCAAACCGATTCCTGTGTACTTGGACTGGCCCTGAGCTTTGGTAATGGTCATTGCAAAACAAACTTTGATCGGGAACTGTAACTTCTTGAACTGGAGGGGTAATCACTTGGAATGAGAGGTATTTGGAGGATGTAAACACATTCTCCTTTGCCAATGCCTGTGAGGATGACGGCTTTTATAATATTTCTCATGACGGCTTTCACTTGCAGCCGAGTGCCTCTGCAGTTTAGGAGGAATCAAATTTCAAAGACACGTTATGGGAGTACCAATTTTTAAGTATAATTTATGTGGCGGCATTCCTGTGAGATTTAATTAATTCAAAAAACTCAAAAGGGTAGTTAAAACAATCATTTTCTTCCACCATCCGATCAATAGAGAGGTAAATTTTCTCTTCAGCTTCAAACAGGCCCATCATATTTCCATTATTGTTATCAACAGATCCGTATTGTTCAGATTACCGCTGAAACGAAGGTCCTTTATTGGCATTCCTTGCTCCCTAAGAGACTGAAGCAGTTCCCTCAGCAAGTAAACCTGACACTGGGAGGGGTAGAGTTCCCCTGCTGCAACCAGCTCACAGGTGGAGCCACACGTTGCTGGGCTCAACATGACATCGCGGTATCTCACTTCCGACGGGAAATTGCTCCCGTTATCTGAGTAAGTGAGGGCTCTAAGCGCTCCAAGTTTGCTCTATGACGTGAGACATGAGGGTCTCGCTGATATCCACAGACATTAAAATGTTACCATGGTCGAGTAGGAAAGGGAGTGAAACGACATGAGCCATTCCCCGGCACGGTAACAATATGGCGGAGTGTCGAAATATCATTACACCTCAGAACCTCAGACATGTTAGAATCTATTCTATCCAAATAAATATAAATGAAATAGGTCGTAATGAACCGCAATAAAGAATTTAAATCAATACGATGTATTCAAGACCAATACCAAGTCCAATGGCTTATCCAAAATAAACCCCAATGTTGTATCCAAAATCAAGTCAATTGTCTTATCCAAAATCCAATAATTATCACAAAAAAAAACAAGAATGGCTTCAATAACATAATACAACGAACGACTGTAGCACAAGCACAGATAATAAACATAAGCTTATAATTAAAAGTAAACATTGGAAATGAAATTTAAAAAATAGAGAGAGATGGCTTTGAAAATATAGTTTTATTGTATAAACGATGGCGTGGCAAGGCGATAGAAAAAAGTGGAGTGACGCGGCAAAAAAATTGGTTTAAAAAAAATTCAAACAAATTAAAGTGTTGTTTTCGAATCTACTACCCGTTCGGGTTGTACGCTAAATTAAAGTTACACAGCAACAGTTTAAATTTTTTGAGAAAAGGGAATGCTAATGTTTGACGTTTTTGGCCTAGTATGATCCGTGTTTCTGAAGCGAACATATTATATTCGGGGGGCTCTTACTCTCCCCATTTAAAATACCTAGCTTTGATTGTTATTTTTTTAGATATTGGGAGTGGCTCTTAAACCTTCATGACAAATATAGCTTATATCCTCACGACACTAAAAAGAAGTTTTAATATAGGTGACCTGGTGGTCTAGGGGTAAGGTGTCAGACTTCTGTGCTGGCGGCCGGGGTTCAATCCTCGGTCCCGGCACAGATTTATCTGATTTCCAAACCCTTCCTTCACCTCTGACAAGACATCTTGTGAATGTGGGGAATGCCAGGCCTCCACCGTGGTTCGGATTCCACGTTAAACTGTAGGTCCTTCATTTCATCTCACAATCACCCTACCATTACACATTAGCGTAAGTGCGTACAACCCGAACGGGTAGTAAGACGCGGTGCTAATAATAAAAGTTTTAATATAAGTTTTGGATATTTTTAAACCCCCTCCCCCATATTTCACCAATTCCCACTAAGGGCCGGTCTTATGACTACGGGATATAAAATATATATGCTATCGGGAGGTTAAAGTTTGCTACCAGTTAAAGGTTATCAGCCACTTTAATATTTCACGCGTCTTATAACTGAATTTATCTGCCAGATAGCTATCTGTAGAATAAATATATTTTTATGCAGAAAATGCAAGGTTGTACAAGCCCTGCTGATAGCGCCACAACCTGGCGAGTGGTGAAAACGCTCAATATTTGTTAAATAATGGCGGCTAAACGAGTGCGAGGAAACAAATGGCGTCACATGGGCGCAGAAGCTAAGATGTCTTGCAAGTACTAAGTATTAATCTCGGTGTCTGCCAAAATATGGTCAATAGTTGGGTACAACGTTTACAAAATTTCATTTATTGTATTCACATTTTAATAATTTGTTCTTCTATAAATATAACCCTATAAATAGCTTATCAGTTTTATATAAAAGTGAATTAAATGTCTAACTTTATATAGTTAGGGCCCGGGTCTGTGCTTACTAAACACGTGAACCAAGATTTTAACTTAAAAATAGATTCTGATTGGCGAAACCTCATTAAAAACAACGCGTCACTATGGCAACAACTATTTTAACTTCCAGATAAAAGTTATCATTTATTTAAACCTCCCGATAAAAATGTGATGGATAAATACATTTTATCTGGCAGTAATCTGCTGTAATAAGACGCACTTTTAAGTTATCCACCAGATAGAAATCTTTATCTACCAGATTAATATTTATCCAGGAGTCATATGACCAGCCATACAAATTTCAAATATTTAAGAATTATTTAGGTATTTGGAGAAATACCACTACATTATAGGAAAATTTGATTTTTTTGAGTTTCACCTAAATTTTTTTTTTTTTGCCCCTTTCTCCCATTTACCCAGATTACCATTTAAAAAATATATATATTATTAAACGTTTTGGTTATTTGGATGTGGTCCCTTAACCTTCCTGCTGAGTTTAAGTTTTACACCACCTTTTAAATTGTTTTGAAAGTTTTGAACCTCTCTGCCCCCATTTCAACAACATCAACTTTAAAATCTCAAATTTTAAGATTTTGTTGATTGTTTAAACTATACCTTCCCCACTAGAATTTTTCTATTTAATACCCCTTAAAAAAACCAATTTCCTGTGCCCCATAATGAAATGGCCCTTTTTGTAAATGTTTTGGTTGTACTAAAGGGCCCCTTCATCTGCCTTCTAGATTTCTGATTTCTAGGACGTTTAGAAGTGTGAGATCAATTCTTGCGGAAGGACACGATCTTTCCTTTATATTAGAGAAGATTAAGTATTTTGCAGGTTTCACTTTTTTTTTATCAATTCCAATGGATTTAAAAGACACATTCGTACTTGTCTCTCCCTTACCCTCAAAACGTGATGGTAAAATTATCAATTATTTAATTTTTCTTCTTATAAACTGATATGATAGATTGAAAGAATTGAACTTGGAAAAAGGTTCGAATCCCGGATCTTTGTACCATTGCAACTCTGCTCCTCCTCAGTTACTTATCAGCAGCTGATAAGGCTCTTATCCAAGTTTAGCACACATTTCTGATATAATCTCTTCTACGCACTCTCGTGCACTCTATTAGTTGGGGTGCGAACTACCTTGAGTCTTTGGAGAAGCTATGTGAGAATTATTTGCGGGGTTGGCACGCTTGACTGTGTATTGGGAGGCCGTGGTTCAATCTCTACCCCGGCAGTGCCATTGATTATTATTCCACTATGTGGTGGTTAATTTATTGGTCAGTACCAGCACTAAATGTATAGTCGAATCACCATAGGAATAACTTTATCTGACCCACTTCATTGGCTGAATGGTCTAAGGCGTTGTTATATTATTATTATTATTATTATTATTATTATTATTATTATTATTATTTTATTATTATTAGCACCGCGTCTTACTACCCGTTCGGGCTACACGCACTTACGCTAATGTGTAATGGTAGGGTGATTGTGAGATGAAATGAAGGACCTACAGTTTAACGTGGAATCCGAACCACGGTGGAGGCCTGCTGATTACGAAGACAGGGAGATTGGGGTTCAAATTCCATTTGGGTCTATTGAGGTTGGTTTCACCTTAATGGTTTCCCACTCTCCTTCCGCGCAAATGCAGGTAGATTAACTAAATGTGTAAATTGTTTTAAATTACATTGCCTAGTTAATTTTAATACCATTATCAATCGCATATCAACTATTAACACTTTTCGTGGATTTGGTCAATTTATAACCTCGCATGTTTGTTAGGTATACGCTAAAACAATTACTAAATCACGCTTATCCGTAATGAATTAGACAGATTTCAAGGCCATTGTTCACCTAACAAAGGCTTCTGGCCTGCTGTGGGTGCGTAGAATGGTAGGAGTGACTGCTTCGTGGTTGCCTGAGGCTAGGTTTGATCTCTGGACCTCATCGTCAACCGCATCTCTTGACAAACTAGTTTCAGGAGGGTTGGGATATAGGTCAAGAAGTAGGCGTGGCCCTTAGACAACAATTAGTATGTCACAGCTTGTAGTGTCTTTCTCAGTTTGCTGATTACTGTTCAGGTATAGTCGGGCCATCGTAAGAAAACAACTTGGTCCATGTAAAATAAACTATGTAACTAAGCAATACATACTTCCTACTATTATGTTTATTTTTCGTAGTTTAAAACAGAATTTTTAAGAATCAATCATTAGTAAAATAACCTTAATTTTTTTTTACTAAAAATATATATACACCGTTATTTATTAGATGAACCCCCTCCACCTCACCAAGCTAATTTGAACAAATTTGTTGGATCAATTTTTTTTTTAAATATTGAATGTTCAAAAATTAAACAAAAACACCATAACCCCCAGATTCCCGGGGTGCTTTCCTGGGAGAAAAGTCCCGCAGGTGCTCTTGCGTCTTCATCTTTTTAGTACACTACAAGCTGCCAATGTAGAAAATTTCCCGAATTTTTTCCATTTCTTATATGTATATATATTATATACCCACACACGTTTTATTGGGTTTTCCCCCACCACTCGTATTAGCCATTCGGTCTATACGCTTTTTAACCACGTTAATGGTAAGGAAGATATGATTTAGAGTAAATGTACCCGAATTTGAGTATGAAAAAGCGTGAGTACACCCAACCATGGATTGAACCTGGACCTTCCTTGCCACCGGCATTCGAGATTAAATTATCCTGATATTTGGTCCGCGTGCGGGTCATATAGGTCCGTTCGTTATAACAGTAGCGTGGAACAGTAAGTTTATTTATCCACGGCTCAAATCTCATGAATGGTGCCCCCCCCTCCCCCGGAACTGCGTCATAAAATATGTGTGGGTAGTGTGACGTCTTCGGTGGTTCGGTCGGTCTAGTTTAAAAATAAAAAAATTAAACAGTTGCTCACGAGGTTTCTTGTTTAATTCATCAGTGCTTTTACAGGTTTCCCCGGTATAACGTTTTTAGGAAGTCCGGATTGCTGTCTCAACTCATTCTAAATTAGCTGTCCCATTAAACCCCTTTCTTGGATTTGAAATGGGGACCTAAGCCCTTAAAACATTATGTTTATTCACCCACTTTAGTTTCTGATTGAGCAGCACACTTTGAAGAAACACTAAACGAGTCATTTCACTTTGATTTTTGGAAATTATTAATAAAGAATGCTACTGGTATCGGTGAGCGCGCGAACTAAACATCAGTCTCGTCTAGTCTGGTTTGTTGGTGACGGGGAAGTTAGAGTTCGAATCCCGGCTAGGTGTATGAAGACTTATTTTTACTTTCTCATTTCAAGAGAAAGTATTATGATCGTGAAAATAAACCTATCTCGAGATTATTACACATTTTTATTTTTTATGTAACACGAATCCAAAAAGTGGATTTTTACCATTCTGTCTGTGTCCCTGACCACGGATCCAGAACGGTTTGATGAATTTTGTTCAAATTTGATATTTAGATTTACTAAAGCTTACCCGCTAAACAAATTTTTATTTACTCTAGCCCTTTACTGATGAGTAATTTTGTTTGAATTCCAAAATTTTCAGAAATGGCTCTAATGGTTTTGTTTAAAATGCGTAGGATTTGTTTGACAGAACAAATAGCACTATACAATTGGTTTTTGGGTAAAAATTCGTTGGAGGGTAGTTTACTTATGACTGGTGACTAATTTTTCAAAAATTTGGAATATTTTTCAAATGGCTCTAATTGTTTGGTTCCAAAATGGGTATCTTGGTACATTTGGTAGTAATTGACATGAAAAATAGCACTGTATACTTTTTTTGGGGGTAAAACCAATTTATGGGTAGTTTATTAATGACTGAGTTTAAAAAAAAACTTCAATGATTTTTAAATTACCTGAACGATTTGGTTCCAAATGGGTATCATGTAAGTGTTTGACTTGAAAAATAGCACGGAATACCTGGTTTAGGGTAAAAATTCAATAAATTGTCGTTTACTTAGGAGTGAATTTTGAAAAACAGAATTATTTTGAAAATGGCTAAGATGAATTTGTTTAAAATATACTGTATGTATGAAAAGTGTTTGACATTAACATGACAAATAAAGCTAAATACTTGTTTTGTGGCGCGAATTGGCCATGGGTTTCTCTCTGATGATTGTTTTTTGTTTAATTAGAATGTTTTAAAAAATGACTTACGGGATTTGATTCGAAATTGGTATCGGTAAACTATTTTACATATCAATAATAATATTTATTTATGTAAAAAAAATTGAGGGCAGTTAATTTACAGCAAATTATGAAAAATTCGGATGTTTTGGAAATTGACCTTGAAGATTGAATTAAAAATGTTAATTGCTTTTCATGACAAATAAGATTATTGTGAATAACAATATGATGTGTTTATTTTTATGAGTAAAACTTATTTAAAAATAAGTAAATAAATAATGGATTTATATTCTGACCGCCACCTGCAAAGATTACAAGATCCACTTTAATGGATTCATACGCCAGGCCATATACACTTCTAACAAACATATCATTAAGATTTTGATGGACATTTGGTTCATTTTTTTATTTATCTTTATATACTTTAGGACATTAGTTTCATAAAACAAAGAATTTCTCAAAATAATTTTTAATGTTTAATTATCTCCATTATTATTAATTTAATAAAAGAATTGTAAAGATATAAAATCTGTAAAACAGTACGTTCTACACTTTTTATTTAATCAAATTTCTATCATCCAACACCTTAGTTCAGTCGGTAGTGTGTCTGTATAACAAGCTAAGGATCTCGGGTTCAATTACCGGAATGGCCGAAAAATGTATCATTGGTGAAATATGGGTTCCCCATTTTACAGTGATGAATTAACGACCAGGGGACTGGATGTTGTGTTTGTTATAGATTTAAGTTAGTTTATAAGCTGTGTGCTGATATAATCAGTCAGTTAAGAACGTGCATGCACGTAAAATACGTCAAATGAAAAATAAAACAATTATATGCTGCAAGTGTTACATTATCGCATTTCCTATAACAAACTACATTTAATAATTTAATTAAAATTAATATTTTCTTGATATTTAATTGAAAATGAAGATATGCTATTATTGAGTCGTAAATGATCATAATTTTATTAATGAATTATTGTTATTTTTATTTATATTAGCACCACGTCTTACTACCCGTTAAGGTACATGCACTTACGTTAATGTGTGATGGTAGGGTTATTTTGGGATGAAATGGAGGACCTACAGTTTAACGTGGGATCCGAACCATGGTGGAGGCCCGACATTCCACACATTCACAAGTTGTGATTAATACACGTCTTGTCAGACAGAGGTGATCCAAGGGTTTGGCAATCAGATAAATTTGTGCAGGGACTGAGGATTGAATCCCGGACCTCAGCACAGAAGTCTGGCACCTTACCCCTAGACCACCAGGTTACCTAACGAATGAGTTATTGTAATCTATACCTCTGGAAACTCAAGCAGTCTCTTTGTGTCATGCACTTGTCCTGGAAGTTAATATGTGTCGCTTGCATTCCGCTATTTTCGTGGCCTATGACGTCACGAAACATATGGTAAGGTTTTTTTTTTCAAGAACATGTTTTTAAGCCACGCTGTTTAAAGCATGAATGGATGTTTTTGTAAGCCCCCCCCCCCCCTTTCTGCCCATTGCTCTTATGAAATTGAATTCTAAATACGTGCCTGAGTCTTGTATCGCTGAGCTCGTAACAATTTTTAATATTCTTTTCAAAGAAAACCAAAGACCATGAGGATTTTATTTGTCAGAACGTTTTCTATAGATCGTTGTTTATAGGAATACTTAAAAACAAAAGTTCAAACGTTTGAGAATCATATTTACGGATAGGTCATGCAGTGAAGGGGGGAAGGGGGTGTGAGGGTTTATCTGGTTGGCTCCAAGCGGGCGTTTGGCCCAGTTTTGACTCACTCGACGCTGACGCTTCCTTTACAAAACGAGTCACCAGGAGAGGTTGGTTCTGTTGGACATATATTTCAATGTAGCCACAGGTGTGCGAATGAAAGGTGAGATTCACCACGCCATGTAGAAATTGAGAAATCTATCATTTGAAACCAAAACACACAGTTTGAACAAGTTTATTCAAGGCATGTACACTTTTGACTAACTGCCACCGACGCAAATGAGGAATTATTTCTTTTTTCATCACAGAGTTCAGGTTATACGCATATATGATAATATTCTAATGGGGTAGGTATGAGGAAGGAAACATTTTAAAGGTAATCTACCCACATTTGTGTGGAAGGAGAGTGGAAAACCATTTAGAGAAAACCACCCTCAATACACCCAACCAGGATTCAAATCTCGATCTCCTCATCATCAGCAGATCAGTCTGACAAGAGAGTGACGCCTTAGACCATTATACCACTGAAGAGGGTATGATGAAAATTATTCAAAATGAAAATGTAACACAATTTAATACAAGATTTGACAATATTTTTGTCTGACAAGTTGGAGTAACATTGGCTTAGTAACTAAACTCAATGAACATGTGAAATGCTCCCAATGAAATGGAGAATATATCAAGCTACAACCAGCACACGCCGTCAAGAAAAAGTTTATTTTACTGTGGGAGCTGGCAAACTCAAGTTCGCCACACTTCCACGGCCGATTCGCCACTCGTGGCGATTGGCAACATGGTTTCCCACCACGGTATTAGACCCGCTCGAACATAAGAACCCGCTTCAGTGGCCGAACCGTCTAACACGTCACTCTCGTGTTAGCTACCTGCTAGAGACGGGTAGATCGGGGTTAGAATCCCAGTCGGGTCAACTTAGGGTGGCTTTTCCTAAATGGTTTCTCACTTTCCTGCCCTGTAAATGTGTGTATAAGCTTATTACCTCTAAAGTTATTCCTTCCTCATCTCTACCCCATTAGAGTAATTATCATTTACGCGTATAATCTGAACAGGTAGTAAGACGCGATGATCAAAGAATATGTGTGTCTGTTTTACGTAGCACTGTGACGTAACCTCCTCCCCATGTAAAACCATATAACCGTTAGATCCCTCCCCTCCCATCAAAAGCGTTACTTGGTTTATGGATGATCCTTTAGGTCAACTCGATGAATGTATTAATTATTTTACGTTAGTAAGGTTTTAATATTAATTATCTTAAACAATTTAAGAGTCCAAACTATAAAAATAACGAAAGCACCCTCATCATTGGTCGCATTCTCTAACGCTTCACTCTTGTGTGAGACTGTGTTTTTTCATAAATGGTTTCCCACCCTCGCCCCCGAAAATTTGGGTATATTTGCTCTCACATTACGTTAGCGTTATTAATGTATGTGTATAACCTGAACGTGTATTAATATGGAGTAAAAATATAAACCCGAAAGTGCCTCTAAACGATTCTTTACGCTTTATTTTTAGCGTCGTGTTTTACTACCCATTAGGGTTTTACGATTATGAACTACACTAATGGGTTAAGGATGAGGGTTTAATTTATAGGAAGTGTACCTACATTTTCTTAGAGAGGGAAAGAGTGGGAAACCATTTAGGAATAAACACTCTCAGCACACCCGACCGAGATCGAACCACGATCTCCCCGTCATCAGCAGTCTAGTATATTGCGAGAGTAGCACCTTAGACCATGTAGCCACCGATGTGGATCTTTTTTTACATCTGCCACAACAAAATGTAATTCTTTGAAACCTTAGTCAGAGGTGATTTCTCTGACTGAAACATACGCACATGTTTATGCGTCGTAACTCATAGCTTGCTTCAAAGCTATGGCCTTCATTTCCGGTTGCTTTTGACTCTAAATGTTTTGTTGTGAAATGTTATAACACATTTGACCTTTGTGTGGATTTTACTATTTTAAAATCGTGCCTTCTCGAAACACTACGAAAACGTCCGGTCTAAACGATTGCAGTTAGGTTTTATTTCTGTTTTCCAGAGATCAAAATAATGGTGAAATGCTTCATGGTTGGTTTCATTTATTTATTTTTCTTACCATGTCTTATTACCTCTTCAAGTTATGAGCATTTTATGGGTAATCTGCCCTCATTTGTGTGGAAGGAGATTGGGAAACTATTTAGTAAAAACCACCCTCGATATACCCGACTGGGATTCAAACCTCAATCTCCCCGTCATCAGCAGGCCCAGTGACGCCTTATACCAATGATTCCCAAACCCAGGGTCGCGACCCAAATGAGAAAAAATAAATTTGTCAAGAACTATGAAATATTACAATTACAAATTAATTGTGAAACTCAGTTGTTATGAAGGATTACTGATAAATAAATACTGGTTATAGCAAAATGATGCGGGGAAAAAATCATTCATATCCACTAGACACACGTTTGAGTCGGTCACGTTCAATACGCCAAAGCACCAAATGCAGATCTTTGAAATATCGAGTCTACATTACGGCCTACCAAATATTTCCACTACCTTCTTCTCCATGGTGGGTTGATTGCATATTATTATCCAGACATTCTGTATCCATCCTTTCTCTGACAAATTGTATTGCATGTTGACTCCCTTCACAATACAGAAAGAGAAAAGAAACAAAAGTTCAGGACTCAATGTCTTGTTCAGATGTGCGAGAGTTTTGCAAAGCCCTTTTCCAGGAATATGAGGGACCATAAGGGTCACGTCCTTAGTTTTTACAGCAACTAAGGGGCTGTATAGCTATTAAGTATTTTATTGTGGCAAACACAAAACAAGTGCATTTTGCTTAGGCCCAGAAAACATATTTGCTAGTGATTGATGGAGGGTTGTCTGTGATGTCTTATGTTTAGTAATTAACTAACCACCCACTTCGGTGGCCACGTTGTCAAAGATGCTATTCTCATAATAGATATACTGTCTAAGACGGGTAGATTGAGGCTCAATCCTAGTCAGATGCAC
Source organism: Timema cristinae (assembly GCA_039000515.1). Classification (NCBI taxonomy): domain Eukaryota; kingdom Metazoa; phylum Arthropoda; class Insecta; order Phasmatodea; family Timematidae; genus Timema; species Timema cristinae. Next base: position 40,572,838 of record JBCFYV010000001.1, read on the forward strand.
TGGGGATGATTTTTACTAAATGGTTTTTCCACTCTCCCTTCACGCAAATACCAGTGCACTGCCCAATTAAACCGTCCTTATCACTACCATATCGGTGTAATTAGTACATAGGCGTATAACCCTAATGAGTACCAAGATGCTGTATTTAAAAAAAATGAATTTAAGAGGGAGTGTCGAAAGGTGTCGAGCTGGGATTTAAATTTTGTCTGATTAAAAATATATTTACACTAATCCTATTAAAGTTATTTTAATGAATTCAATGAACTTAATTTAATAAACACTATTTATTAAAATAATATACACTTGAAGCTATACCATATTTTTCTTTCGAATGGGCATATCTCACAGATAAAAAAAGTTAGTATATCAACTTTCACGTATTCGGACGTAAAGCTATGTAATATTCCACTGTTATTTTTGATAGATCTTATAAAAAAATACCACTATTTTAATATTTAATTAATGATACAGTAAAATGTTTTCAATGTTGATCACATTAAATATCTTTTTGTATTTTATAAAAGGTACTTCAAGTTTCAATTCGTAAAAAAAATTGAGGTATAATTATTCTGTTGGACTTTCGGGTTGCCAGGGTTGGAAAAGATTATATTTAGGGTCACAATCAAAACAGTTTGAGGAACACTTCCTTATACCATTTGACTACTGAACCGGGTTCCATTTAAGATTCAGATGGACATCTCGAGGTTTTACAAATCTCTCTTTCAAGTAGTTCCGTGTATTATCACCTCACTATGAGGTGCGCTACTGTAGCTAGGACAGTCACACCCCCACCTCTAATCTTTTCAACTTTGTTGCCTACTACAGTAGCCCCACGGCTTCTTTGGTGCTGACTGACAGCTCACAGCTGATTTCTGACAGTCAACATTTAGATATATACCTAAATTTTGACTCTCAGAAGTGACAGCTGCTAAACACATGTTTTTGCAGATCATATGGTTCAGTGTAGGGATACATAATTTGGTCTGGTAACGTTTCAAAGCTTTTAGCTGTCAGCTGTGAGCTGTCAGTCAGCACCAAAGAAGTCATGGGGCTACTGTACGCAACAAAAGACAAGCTATCACCGATGTACTCTCCAAGGAGTGATGCCGAGTTTTGAGCCACAATCTCGGGATTTTATATAATGACTTCCAAAGTCAAAGGACAAGGGCTTGAATCCCTTTCAAAGTATAATTTCTCTGAGCTACCTTAGGAAATAATTAATTACAGCATATTGTCACATATTTATTTCGTTTATTACTGTAGAAATATTTATAAATATATTTTCTTCCCAATATTTAAAAAGAATATAGCCATTTCTTTTAGTTTTTTTCAACGATATAGTTTTTATGGTCGCTTCTTACGCTAATTATTTAAATATAATATGGTATAAGGAAGTTAGAATTAAAATAAGTGCACCACAGTTTGTTTGAACAGAAGTTGGAAAAACCAAAGTGAAAACCACACTTTGTTCCAGGTGATAGGCTGTTAAAAAAATTGGAAATATCTTTTTAAATAAAGGTGGCCAAAGTTATGCGAAAAATTGCAGTTTGTTAAATTTTATTTCTATTAAATTGAATTTACATATTGTTAACTTTTTTGAACACCATACTAACAGGAACATTGCATTCTAAAATCTAAAAAAATCTGATTTAAAACACTTTGTAAACTATATTTCCATTCAAAATCATAAATTTATTATTATATGATTTTAAGCCATCTATAACTAAGATTTTCATTTTTGTTGCAACGTTCATCACACAGGTGATTAATGGCTTAATCTGATTGAATAGAGATGAGGAAGGTAGCTAAGAGGAAATGAACCCGCATTTGCGTGAAGTGAATATTGGAAAACCAGAGTGATAAATCACTTGTGGATAACGTTATATATATATTTGAAAAACCACCCCCAGTTCACCCGACCGAGATTCGAACTTTGATCTCCCCATCCCCGGCAGTCTAGCTCTACACGAAGTAGGGCGTTAGCTAGCTACGCCACAAAATTGGGTGTCAGTAATTTCACCTATTCTTACAAAACCAATGTTATAAAAATAGGTTTTATCTAATCAAGAAACGATGTTTATGCAAATTATTTATAAACTAAACAGAGTATAGAGCCTACTTCATAAAAAAAAATCTTTTGACAAACATCATGCAAATATATCACAGGAAACATTTACAATAACTCAGGTTTGGAGGTAATAGTAGTAATAAAGTGAAAGACAATTAGTGCCAAGTCAAGGGTTCTACCTGAACAGAATTTAATGGGTTTAGGGAAGAGGGAGTAGCTGGGCTTACAAAAAAATATGGAAAGATAGATAATTCCAAAAAGGGTTTGGTGAGGAGAGGGAGAGGTGGTTAGGATAACAGACCAATCTAGCGGGAAACGGCTGAACTTTTTCAACAGTTTAGGCATGATTTAATTTAAAAATACTAAATTTAGTTTAAATCATTGTATTATAAATATTCATCGTGTATGATAGAACATTATCTTATTCTCTATAACAATATGATAACCTCAAAACTATATTCTTGTATTTAATGTTTGATTAAATTTTAATTTAATCAAAATTATGTCTTATTGTAACTAAGTTAACATTAACTTGTGACATTTTTTTATAAATATAGTTCATATTAAATTTACAAGTTAAATAGAATGCAAAAAACCACATGTTGTTATTATGTATAGTTTTTGAAAAAAAGGCTATACAACTTTATCGTTCTTATATAGTAGATGTCCATCCGAATCTTTATTTAAATTATTCTAATGACAATGGTAGCAATCATACAAAGCACAAGGGAGTTAATTCGATGTGTGTAAACAGGTTTATTTAAGGTACGCTGATTACCAAACCCTTCCTTCACCTCTGACAAGACGTGTATTAATCACAACTTGTGGGTATGTGGAATGCCAGCCCTCCACTGTGGTTCGGATTCCACGTTAAACTGTAGGTTCTCCATTTCATCTCACAATCATCCTACCATTATACATTAACGTAAGTGCGTATAGCTCGAACGGGTAGTAAGGCGCGGTGCTAATAATAATTTAAGGTACACTTTTTAAACCAAGCTTGTGTAGTACGAAATGCCTCCCGCCTGTAAGGGTAAGATAAGCTTGTGTAGTACGAAATGCCTCCCGCCTGTAAGGGTAAGATAAGCTTGTGTAGTACGAAATGCTTCCAGCCTGTAAGGGTAAGATAAGCTTGTGTAGTACGAAATGCCTCCCGCCTGTAAGGGTAAGATAAGCTTGTGTAGTATGAAATGCCTCCCGCCTGTAAGGGTAAGATAAGCTTGTGTAGTACGAAATGCCTCCCGCCTGTAAGGGTAAGATAAGCTTGTGTAGTACGAAATGCCTCCCGCCTGTAAGGGTAAGATAAGCTTGTGTAGTACGAAATGCTTCCAGCCTGTAAGGGTAAGATAAGCTTGTGTAGTACGAAATGCCTCCCGCCTGTAAGGGTAAGATAAGCTTGTGTAGTACGAAATGCTTCCAGCCTGTAAGGGTAAGATAAGCTTGTGTAGTACGAAATGCCTCCCGCCTGTAAGGGTAAGATAAGCTTGTGTAGTACGAAATGCTTCCAGCCTGTAAGGGTAAGATAAGCTTGTGTAGTACGAAATGCCTCCGCCTGTAAGGGTAAGATAAGCTTGTGTAGTACGAAATGCCTCCCGCCTGTAAGGGTAAGATAAGCTTGTGTAGTACGAAATGCCTCCCGCCTGTAAGGGTAAGATAAGCTTGTGTAGTACGAAATGCCTCCGCCTGTAAGGGTAAGATAAGCTTGTGTAGTACGAAATGCCTCCGCCTGTAAGGGTAAGATAAGCTTGTGTAGTACGAAATGCTCCAGCCTGTAAGGGTAAGATAAGCTTGTGTAGTACGAAATGCCTCCGCCTGTAAGGGTAAGATAAGCTTGTGTAGTACGAAATGCTTCCAGCCTGTAAGGGTAAGATAAGCTTGTGTAGTACGAAATGCTCTCCAGCCTGTAAGGGTAAGATAAGCTTGTGTAGTACGAAATGCCTCCGCCTGTAAGGGTAAGATAAGCTTGTGTAGTACGAAATGCTCCCAGCCTGTAAGGGTAAGATAAGCTTGTGTAGTACGAAATGCCTCCCGCCTGTAAGGGTAAGATAAGCTTGTGTAGTACGAAATGCTTCCAGCCTGTAAGGGTAAGATAAGCTTGTGTAGTACGAAATGCCTCCCGCCTGTAAGGGTAAGATAAGCTTGTGTAGTACGAAATGCCTCCCGCCTGTAAGGGTAAGATAAGCTTGTGTAGTACGAAATGCCTCCGCCTGTAAGGGTAAGATAAGCTTGTGTAGTACGAAATGCCTCCCGCCTGTAAGGGTAAGATAAGCTTGTGTAGTACGAAATGCCTCCCGCCTGTAAGGGTAAGATAAGCTTGTGTAGTACGAAATGCCTCCCGCCTGTAAGGGTAAGATAAGCTTGTGTAGTACGAAATGCCTCCCGCCTGTAAGGGTAAGATAAGCTTGTGTAGTACGAAATGCCTCCCGCCTGTAAGGGTAAGATAAGCTTGTGTAGTACGAAATGCCTCCCGCCTGTAAGGGTAAGATAAGCTTGTGTAGTACGAAATGCCTCCCGCCTGTAAGGGTAAGATAAGCTTGTGTAGTACGAAATGCTTCCAGCCTGTAAGGGTAAGATAAGCTTGTGTAGTACGAAATGCCTCCCGCCTGTAAGGGTAAGATAAGCTTGTGTAGTACGAAATGCTTCCAGCCTGTAAGGGTAAGATAAGCTTGTGTAGTACGAAATGCCTCCCGCCTGTAAGGGTAAGATAAGCTTGTGTAGTACGAAATGCCTCCAGCCTGTAAGGGTAAGATAAGCTTGTGTAGTACGAAATGCCTCCCGCCTGTAAGGGTAAGATAAGCTTGTGTAGTACGAAATGCCTCCCGCCTGTAAGGGAGATAATGTGAGTACGATCGGGGATAAGCTTGTGTAGTACGAAATGCCTCCCCTAGAGTATTTACATTCCACCTGTAGTATAATTGTGTGTCAAAGCCTCCGCCTGTAAGGGTAAGATAAGCTTGTGTAGTACGAAATGCCTTCCGCCTGTAAGGGTAAGATAAGCTTGTGTAGTACGAAATGCCTCCCGCCTGTAAGGGTAAGATAAGCTTGTGTAGTACGAAATGCTCCAGCCTGTAAGGGTAAGATAAGCTTGTGTAGTACGAAATGCCTCCCGCCTGTAAGGGTAAGATAAGCTTGTGTAGTACGAAATGTCTCCAGCTGTAAGGTAAGATAAGCTTGTGTAGTAGAAATTCTCCAGCCTGTAAGGATAAGATAAGCTTGTGTAGTACGAAATGCTCCAGCCTGTAAGGGTAAGATAAGCTTGTGTAGTACGAAATGCCTCCCGCCTGTAAGGGTAAGATAAGCTTGTGTAGTACGAAATGCCTCCCGCCTGTAAGGGTAAGATAAGCTTGTGTAGTACGAAATGCTCCAGCCTGTAAGGGTAAGATAAGCTTTGTGTGTACGAAATGCCTCCCGCCTGTAAGGGTAAGATAAGCTTATGTGGTACGAAATGCCTCCGCCTGTAAGGGTAAGATAAGCTTGTGTAGTACGAAATGCCTCCCGCCTGTAAGGGTAAGATAAGCTTGTGTAGTACGAAATGCCTCCCGCCTGTAAGGGTAAGATAAGCTTGTGTAGTACGAAATGCCTCCCGCCTGTAAGGGTAAGATAAGCTTGTGTAGTACGAAATGCCTCCCGCCTGTAAGGGTAAGATAAGCTTGTGTAGTACGAAATGCCTCCCGCCTGTAAGGGTAAGATAAGCTTGTGTAGTACGAAATGCCTCCCGCCTGTAAGGGTAAGATAAGCTTATGTAGTACGAAATGCCTCCCGCCTGTAAGGGTAAGATAAGCTTGTGTAGTACGAAATGCTTCCAGCCTGTAAGGGTAAGATAAGCTTGTGTAGTACGAAATGCCTCCCGCCTGTAAGGGTAAGATAAGCTTATGTGGTACGAAATGCCTCCCGCCTGTAAGGGTAAGATAAGCTTGTGTAGTACGAAATGCTTCCAGCCTGTAAGGGTAAGATAAGCTTGTGTAGTACGAAATGCCTCCCGACTATAAGGGTTGAGATAAGCTTGTGTAGTACGAAATGCTTCCAGCCTGTAAGGGTAAGATTAGCTTGTGTAGTACGAAATGCCTCCCGCCTGTAAGGGTAAAATAAGCTTGTGTAGTACGAAATGCTTCCAGCCTGTAAGGGTAAGATTAGCTTGTGTAGTACGAAATGCTTCCAGCCTGTAAGGGTAAGATAAGCTTGTGTAGTACGAAATGCCTCCCGCCTGTAAGGGTAAGATAAGCTTGTGTAAAATAAAATGCTTCACATATTCTAAGGTTAAAGATAAACTTTGATATAACAGAGTTACTCTTACTGTACGTTTGTCTATGTTTACAAGTTTTGTGGTTGTCTTTCAAACTATATAAAATAAGAAAATCAGCGCTATAATTTATACTACTGTTATTTTGTTATGTAATGGTCGGTATGGGTTGTGATGGGCCACTCGTGGCAGGACGAGCCACACGTGGGTGAAATCTGACTAACCGGAGTGCGGAAGATCTCAATTCCAGTCAATTGGCTGGATGTGAAGTTGATTCTATCTCTTTGTACGACATTAGCATCTTTAAGTTCTTCTTGAACTTGGAAAGTATTAAAAAAAAAGATATACATACGCTTGGAATTAAATAACAAAATGATTAATCTGTTGATCCGTATAGTTGTGAATGAAGTTCAAATGCCATGGTAATTTATTCTGATTTTTCCGGCGATGGGGAGATCGGGGTTTGAATCCCGGCCAGATATGAAGAGGGAGGTTTTCCCTGGTTTCCTCCTCTACCTCAACGCATATACGGGTACAATACTATTAAATCCCTTATCCCTTATCAATCAGCGTCATTAATTTTAGGCGTACACCTGGAACGGGCGCGGTGCTAAAATATATGTTTTCATTTAGTTTAATTTATGAAAAAAACCTTATTTTATCTTAATTTTTTTTTAGTTAAAAAGAGTTTCTTTTTTTCTTTTAAGCACCTCGTCTTAGTACCCGTTTGGGTTATACTCACCTGTAACACGAGAAACTCGAACTTAAGACTCAGCCTTAATATTTATCCAACTAGCAAGTTTTGAATTGTTATTAACTTTATTTTTACAAAAAAAATCCACATGTTAGGGAAATATCTTTTTATTCTTCAAAGAGTGCGGACTTTTTTTTTTTCAACGCTGCGTATTACTTCCTGTTCGGGCTATACGCTTTTGTACTAACTACGCTAATGATCTTAGAGCTTAGGAAGGCTATATTTAGTGGAAGTATACCCACATTTGCGTGGAGGGAGAGTGGCAAACTATTTTGGACCATTCAGTACACCCGACCAAGATTCGAACCTTGATCTCAGTCTAGTCTCCTGCGAGAGTAGCGCGTTAAGCCATGCGACCACCGAAGCGGGTGTGATGATATTTATGAGCAAGGAAACTGCTTGTGTTATTATTTGATGTAACCTTGATGTAACCTTTTGACTTTATCATCCACTTCACAAAGTAGTAAAGCCGCATGTGGCTTAAAACATTAAATATTTCATTAGCTTCAAATAGAAGTGAGCAAGAATTCTGAGATTAATTTTTTTTTTTTACAAACCTGTGAGGAAGGGAATCGGGAGAATGGGGGGAAATAGAATGGTGGGTGGAGAAAGAAGGTTGATTTTTTTTTGGCTTCTTACTACCCGTTTGCTATTTGAGATTAACATTTTAGTCCTCCTTCCCAACGATGCAAGTACGCAAAGTTTGATAAATAAAACTGTTAATAAGTTCGAAAGATAAAATATACTCCCATAAACACACATATTCATCACTAGCCCCCTTCCCTGTAAAAAAATATTGTAAAGAATCCTGTAAAACATAGCTTCAAATCATCCATCATGTCAATATAAAAACAAAACTTTTTTTACTTTTTTTTTAAATACAGTCCTACCATCACTGTATAGCCCCTCCCTCTTTTTATCCTCCCTCTATTTTCATCTCATTCCTCTATAATTTTGTTTGCTCTAGGCGCGAAAGGAATTGTGTATACACCAATCAAACAAATTGTTAAAATCAAATTATTTTTCAGCTTCATAAACTTTCATTTACTCCCCTCGTTTCCCCAAATTTTATTTTAATCTTTATTTTTTGCGTTCCTCGTCACTACATCTATTTCTCTTTCCTTACCCCTACCCCCCCCCCTTCACAAAACCCCACTTTCCCTTCAACAACTTTTTTTCCAACGACTATATAATATACTATAGACATTTTTATAAGGAATAAATTAAATTTTCAAAATAAAATATAGCCTATGTTACTCGCTGATAATAGTTTTTGAGTTTATCCATCACAAACAAAAAAACAAAAAATCAAATCTTTCTTCTTTATAATATTAGTATAGATAATCTGTTTATTGTGTTTTAGTAACAAATGATCTGACATCTTAGCTACGTCAGTAACATGTCTGCTTATTGAGCTAAGGGTCCCGGATTTGAATCCCAACATGGTCCAAAGTGAATTAATGGCTGGGTGGGGTTTGATTTATGTTCTAGATCTAAGTTAATTTATAGCCGGGCCAGAAAATGATCGCTAAACAACTCAAATAAAATAAAAAACATAATATTAAAAATGTTAATTTGTAAGAATGGTTGAAAATGGCTTGCTGATTTAAATTAAACACATTTTATAAAATATTGAATTTAATAACATCATTTTATTAAATATTAAAAATAATTGACTACCACTTCTACAACAGGTATATGTAATTTACGTTCTAAATTTAAGGTGGGGATGCAGGGGACGCGAGAAAAGACTAATGTTTTTGCCGTTTTATATTAAAACTTTTTTTGGCCAAAATAAATCAAGTTTTGCTTCAATACAAACAAAGTTTAATATTCTTCACATGAAATGATATCAACAGTTGTTAAATATCTTTAATGAGCATAGCAGCATTAGATAAAAAACGTTTTTTTAATAAAGGTAAAAAAGTCATTACATTCCAGGACACCCTTGACAGATATTCAACAAATGTTGATATCACAACGGGAATAAAATTAAACTCTATGCTGCTACGGGATAAATATTTAATAATCTGACAAAAAGTTGTTATAAACACAAACACTGACTTCTCGCGTCCCTAAACACCACCTTATATTATTACTTTTGCACCAGCTAAGTGTGTGTGTGTGTGTGTGGCGTGCGCGGGGTGAGGGGGGGAGTTAATGTTCTAGATCTGGCATTTCGAACTTATCTTACCTCTGCTTTTCTGGCGTTTGGATGAATTAATTTCTGAGGTCATCAGTAATATTGTCCCACATATTATATTTTATCTCCACTGCTTTATTTTCGCCTTAATCAACACAAACACTTTACAAGCTTTACAGATCGGTAACGCGAATTGCATAGCATATATAACTATGGCGCAAGAAACTTCGGGACATGTTTCGTCAATTCTTTAACCATTCACATACTGTATTTATTAGGTCTCTTTTTATCTGTATTGCTTTATTCAGACAAACTTTCGACTAAAGGCAGGAGTGTAGGTAACGCGAGAAAAGTTAACTATTTTTGTAGTTTTTATAGTTAAACTTTTTTCTTGCTAAAATAAATAAATGTTGCGCCAGTACAAACGTAGAGTTTAATTTTCTTCACATGGTGATATAAACCGTTGATGAATATCTGTCTTGGACATATTAGCATCTGATAATAATCTTTTTAAATGAGAGAAAAATCTATCATTAAATTTAGATATTAAGAACTGTTGATATCACCATGTGAAGAAATTATTCACGATCAGGAGCGGGTCCAGGGGGGAGGGGATTCCTCCTCCCCTCCAATATTCAAGCGAAGGATGAACAATTGGAATTATCCGAAATAAACACATCTGAGCAGATCAACGGAAAAAGGCGGCAGGAAAAGAGCCAGGCGAACGGACAAGCATTAGTTACGTTCGAGAAAAATTCAGATTTAGGTGTTGCATGAATTGTTAAGGGTAGTGTGACATCGTTACTTCTAATCATTACGTGGTTGAGGGATAGCTATGGTTGAAAGCAGACTTGATATCTTGCCTCTTCTGCATGTCCACATTATTACCATTTTAGACCCACAACAAGTAATTGAGGGTTTGCAGAAACTCGCAAATACAGAATGGCCATGTAAATAACAATCATTTGTGGTGACCTGGTGGTCTAGGGGTAAGGTGTCGGACTTTATGCAGGGGTCCGGGGTTCAATACTCGGTCCCGGCACAGATTTATCTGATTACCAAAACCCTCCTTCACCTCTGACAAGATATCTTGTGAATGTGGGGAATGCCAGGCCTCCACCGTGGTTCGGATTCCACGTTAAACTGTAAGTCCTCCCTTTCATCTCACAATCACCCTACCATTACACATTAGCGTAAGTGCGTAAACCCGAACGGGTAGTAAGACGCGGTGCTAATAATAATAGTAATAACAAACATTTTAGAAATATCATTATATATCAATTTGTTTTATATATACTTCATATATTTTTATCTTATTTCAAGGAGACCAGGATGTCATTAAACCCCTATTTTGAGTGTTTATTAAAAAAAAAGAATCCCCGAGAGAACACGCCCACTCGGTAAGAGTTCCCTCCCTCCCTGAAATTGCTCACGCAATCCGACCAGTTGCCGACACTATCACAATACCACTAGCTAAATTAACTAGAAAATTTGATTTTTTTTAAACATGTACAACACAAGGGAATTTTGTGTCAGATTGAAGTTAACAATGGATCTAAGATCCTCTGGATTTGTTGTCGGCTCCCCAAGCACCGAATCAAAAGGTAGAGGGAGGGGACCACGAAGCAAGCAAAGTAGAGAGGAGGGCAAATTTCCGTCTGGTGATGTGTGTGTGTGTGATAATGATGGAAACAAGCCAGGTGGGGGCGTACATGGTTCGCGTGAGAGAACACAACTGCCAGAGGAGATATCAGCTTATCTTCACACTATGGTCTGAAGTTTCAACCAGTTCACTGATAACACAACACCCTCCTTTTGCTCACAGCTACGTGAGGTTATCTGACACCCAGATCTCTGGTCCCACGCTCTAAGGTGCAATAAACTGGACTACAGGGCACGGGAACATCAGAGTTCCAATCACTGGCCGGGTTAACTGAGGGTGATTTTTCCACTCAAATCTTACCTTACTCATCTCTACCCTTACTTACCCCCTATCTCTATCTTGAGTTAGTTCTGTCCAGTCCACCTCATTACACCCTATCTCTATCTTGAGTTAGTTCTATCCAGTCCACCTCATTACATACCTTGAACACGTTTCTAGATTCTCCCATTCGCATTGCATGTCCTGCACACCATAATCTATGAGACTTGATTATCCCACAAGTTCTTGTGATGACTGATGAGTACAGGATGTGTAGCTCATCATTATATAACTTCTCATATCCAGTAGTCTCATCTCTTTTTGAACCAAATATCATCCTAAGTACCTTGTTTAAGAACACTCGAGGTTGGTTTTCGTCATGTAAGGTAAGAGACAACGTTTCATAGAGAACGACCGCTAAAGTGTTTCTTTATATTCCATACCTACCCTATTAATGTAAATATGTGGATATCTGGTACGGATGGCAAGACGTGGTACATACACACAAGGTTTTAACAACCTTTTTAAAACTGTTAGTCCCCCCCTTCCAAATCCCCCGGGTGTCTTACCACCCGTCCCCATTATCTACATATTATAATCCCAGTAGGATGTTCTGGGGTGGTGGTGGAGGAGGGAAGTTCCGCTTTTTAATTTGTTGCTGTTTTTTTTTCATAATTTCTAAAGACTGAGTGAGTATTATGCATTTGATCTCAACTTATCATCAGCGTATATTGTTCAATTTTATGGTGTTAGCCATTTTCTCAAACTAAACACCAGTCACATTTTCGGCTTGTTTTTTTATAAGAAATAGGAATTGTTTGAATTTGTTCATACATATCTTTATAAAAACTTACCATACAGTCATCTATGAAAAAAGTTATACATATATTACTGGTGTTTAGCTATATACAGATCTATTTACATTATGTTTGTATAGTTATATATAAAAATTATATATATATATATATAGTTAAGTAAAGATATTAAAAAATTATGCGGTTATTTATTAACACTCTAACATATATTTAATAAAATAAATTTAGTATCGCGTCTTACTACTCATTCGGCTTATACGGCTATGTACTAATTACGCTAATGGTTTTAGGGTCTAGGAATGTTATATTTAGAGGAATTGTACCCCCATTTGATTGGAGAGAAAGTGGAAAACAATTTTATAAAAACTATAACTACACCCAACCGAGATTCGAACCTCAATCTATCCGTCACTGGCAGTCTAGTCTATTGCGAGAGTATGCATCCACCGAAGCTGGATATATTTAATATTAAAATATATTATTTAGTACGGTATACACGTTATTTACGGTAAATATATATCTGTGTATTTAATACGGTGTGTAAATAAGTGTGTAGTTTTTATATACTTTTACTTATCTAGTTATTAAAATAATGTATTTTTGAGCCGTGTTTTATTTCTAAACTACTTGATTCTAATGTCTTCCAATACAGTTTACATTTTTCACCCTGTCCACACCCCAAATAGTTGGCACACACATCAACGCCTCTATCCTGTTTATAACATAATATATTTCGTGAAAATGTGGGTCACAGCTATGGACTAGGTAATTAATTCATACCAGGGTATTTTTACCAGTTTTAAACTATTTACATATATACTCTTTACTTACAATTTATTGAAGGGAAGGTGACTGGTGGTCTAGGGGTAAGGTGTCAGACTTCTATGCTGGCAGCCGGGATTCAATCCTCGGTCCCGGCACAAATTTATCTGATTACCAAACCCTTCCTTCACCTCTGACAAGACATCTTGTGAATGTGTGGAATACCAGGCCTCCACCGTGGTTCGGATTCCACGTTAAACTGTAGGTCCTTCATTTCATCTCACAATCACCCTACCATTACACATTAGCGTAAGTGCGTATAAACCGAACGGGTAGTAAGACGCGGTGCTAATAATAATAATAATAATATTGAAGGGAAATCTTATTGGATTTACAAAATATCACTGTAATAGAAGGAATACTCCTCTGTAAAAACACGTGTAGTATTACACAATTATTAGCATACAAGTTAATACACGTATATTACTATACGATTAACACATATTATTATACAACTAACACAGGTATTAATATACAAATGAAATAGATATTCACTTACAATTAACATGGGTATTATTATACAATTAACACAGGTATTACTATACAATTAACACAGGTATTTTTATATAACAAACACAGGTACTATACAGTGGTCAAAGGTATTATAATACAATTAACACATGAGTTTTACAATTAAAACATTTATTGTTGATCTTCTACCTGATTTCCTTGGTGCAGTAAGCATCCTTTGTCAGCAGACTCTCCAGGTACTTGAACTGATCTATGTTTTCCTACTCCTGGTTTTTTCAATTTTGATTTTCAGCGGCTCTTAATTTTTTGAAATAATTATACAACTAACACAAGTATCACAACTAGACATCCTGAAATCTCCCCTTGCCCCCCCCTTCCCCCAAATCACCCCACCTCCCACACAGTGGTTTTCGATCCTTACTACTTACTTGGCTGGTGCATACTTTCTACTACATGAGTAACGTTTAATATAAGAAACACTAACGACAATATAAATAGGTAAAGATGATGATGATGATGATGATGCTTAGAAAGGAATGCACCAACATTTATTCGGAGGGAAGATGAAAACCATAGTGTAAAAACACTTTAGTTCACTCAGCTAGGATTCAAACCCCACCAATCTACATAAATGTTGGAATAAAGAACAACGCTGGCATATAAATTTAAGGTAAGAGATTACCTAACAGTAAAACATTTTTACCAATTTAGAATCGTTCTATTTTTATTTTTAAAGGTGTGTTGGTCCGACATTTTTGAACAGCTGGTAGAACATCCGCCTACCGATTTAAGGATTCCCTTGTGAAATTATTGTTGGCATGTGAAGGTCACTTTTTTTTTTAACGTGAAGCGAAATCGAAGCTAAGGTTTTTCTTGTCACATAACACTACTTTTAATTTTCTAACTATCTCTGGAGGAAAAGAGAAATGTTTATAGGAAAAACAAAACTTTTGTATTTTATGCTGACATCTGATTATACCTATGCTTACGTTATATGTGTCATTTAATCATTAGTTGCTCTTATGGTTTTATTTATTTGAGGTATTTAATGTTCACTATCTGAACCGACTGATTATATCAACATACAATAATTTCTATGAGCAAGAGTGAAAGGGGTGACCTGGTGGTCTAGGGGTAAGGTGTCAGACTTCTGTGCTGGCGGCTGGGGTTCAATCCTCAGTCCCGGCACAGCTTTATCTGATTTCCAAACCCTTCCTACACCTCTGACAAGACATCTTGTGAATGTGTGGAATGCCAGGCCGCCACCGTGGTTCGGATTCCACGTTAAACTGTAGGTCCTTCATTTCATCTCACAATCACCCTACCATTACACATTAGCGTAAGTGCGTACAACCCGAACGGGTAGTAAGACGCGGTGCTAATAATAATAATAATAATAATAATAAGAGTGAAAGGGCCTTAAAATTTTGCTTGTAAAGGTATTTCCAAATACCTTCCAGAATTGTTCTACATGACACGATATACATGGGACCAACACCTTTGCTTCCCCGCCGAAGGAAGCTGTACTACGGGTTCTTATTGCTCAAGAAAATTCCGTCGACCCCGTATGTTTTTGAAGACATGAACATCGGGTCCTGAGGCGCACCTAATTGTTGTTAAGATACTGTTTGGTAGCTGTTCTTAGAAGATATTTAAATATTTACTGAGAGGTTTCAAATGTATTCATAATATAGTTTGTCCCAAAAGTTAATGCTCAGTAAAGTACCACGAACCTTATATAGCTATTCTTCCTACAATAGTTGTTGGAAATGTCCCTCATGGGCCTAAAGACATGTCTTCAAGCCCGTGGGGGAAATTACCAATATCTGTTGTAGAAAGATCTGCAACGAGGTACGTGATAACTTAACTTTGGGACATCATTTTATAAAGTAGTATTATATTTCCTTAGAAATGTTTCGAAGATGGGAGGGATAGTGTTGGTTTTAAAACCAAAGTGAAAAAGATTTGACCTTGGAATTTTACATTTAGAAGCTTCGCACACCCCTAGTAATTATACAGTATGTTCCCCGATAGATATACACACTGACAAGTGGTGGATGATCAAAAAACTAACTCAAAATGTCCTTTGGAGATAAGTTTGTCTTCGTTTCCTTTTTGAGAAACAAAAAAATCTAAATAGAAACACGTTTTTTCTGCATAAAAGGAAAAATAAAACTAAAATATTATGTTCGGTATTAAAGTTGTGCAGAATTAAATTATCATTAAGATGAACCCTCATTAGTTACAATTTTAAAACCGCCTTATTATTTGGTTAAAAATATTAGGTAAATTTTTAAATTCGAGGCCAAAAATTGCTTCGAAAGTTGAACATTGCTTGTCTACGGGCTGGAGGCCATCATTTTGAACAAAATAAATTAAATAGTTTACTTAATACGTCTAGATTTGGATTTTGTTTAATGTTTATCTCTTGCTTGTAAAGTAATAATAATAATAGGTCTACTTAACAACACGTCTTACTACCCATTTGGGTTATACGCTTAAGTACTAATTACGTTAATGGGTTAGGAATTGGGAAGGTTGAATATAGAGGAAGTGAACCCACATTTGCGCGGGTAGAGTGGAAAACCATTTAGGATAAAACACCCCCAGTTCGCCCAAACAATATTCGAACCTCGATATCCCCTTCTTCAGCAGTCTAGCTCAACACAAAACTAGTGCGTTAGCTAACTACGCCACCAAGGCGGGTTTGTTCGTAATTTCTAAAATGTATCTGTTTAGTCCAGAACATCCTTTATATAGGCCTATATAATAACACAATAATTTAAAACATTAGCATGAATCGTTTTTCAAATATTTGGTCATATATGTACACTTTATGTAAATTTAAATGAACACGTTTACTTCATTTTTTTTTTACTTGCACTTATTCTTGGCTTATCCCAAATTTTCTTACCTAGTCAATTTTTACTATTTTAATTTGATACTATTTATTATTTAAAATATTTTGAAAATATAACTTCCGTCCTCTTTAAACGAAACTTTTAGAACCCCGGCTTTAGACTACGTCACTGCATAATGAAGGGTCGACCCCACGCACTGCGAGGGGCTTAGAGGGTGTTGAGAGTGGGTTGGAGGGGGGGGGGGTGAGGGACCCGTGAAATATTGTTCAGAGGAACTCTCGCAACCTAATTTCTCAAGGCAATCTCTCAAACCCTCTCCTGGATATTGAGTCATAGAGCTGATGCATAGAGGAACGGGCAACTGTATACCTTAGATTGTTTTTTTTCCCCCTACCACGTCTTACTACCCGTTCGGTTCTTATGCATATATATTAACTACACAAATGTTATAAAGAGGAGAAAGGTTGGATTTATAATAACTCTACCCACATCTACGTAGAACCAGAGTGGGAAATCACATAGGGAAAACCACCTTCTCTTCACCCACACGGAATTCGAACCCCGATATCCTCGTCTACGGCAGTCCAGTTTATTATGAGACTGGTTCCTTAGACCATTCTACAACTGAAGTGATTTCCTACATAAATTAAGTTTTTTTTTATCCTCTTGTTCACTCTATACACATATAATGATAAGTACTTTGATGGGGTTGGGATGAGGAAGGAAGCATTTTAGAGGCATTACTCCCGCATTTGCTTGGAAGGAGAATGGAAAACCATTTAGGGAAAAACACCCTGAGTATACCGAACTGGGATTCGAACCCTTATCTCCCCGTCATCAGCAAGCAAGTCTAACACTAGAGTGACGCCTTAGAGTCTTGAACCATTCAGCCACTGAAGTGGGTATGTTAATGTTAAGAAGATATTCCACTACCTTATAATAGGTAGATTTTATTTATACTCGGGTATATTTTGCCAGATGTAGACGTTTGGTTTCCTATACGCACATATATTTTAAAAGACGTGAACAAATTGCTACTTTTACTCAGTAATCTCTATTTTACTTGAAATGAACATACACCTCATACTATGTTGTATTTTGTCAGAAGTACTGTAAACGACTGGTTACATTATAATTAAGGTTTATGATTTCAAGAAGTAAGCAATTGTCTACTCTATACTCAAATGTATTGTGATAGAGGTATACAAATTTCTACCTTTTACTCAGAAGGAAGTAGATAAATGTATTTCTTCTACTAAAGTATATTTTGCAAGAGGGGAACAAATATTTGATTCGGTCATATTTAATTGATAGACAATTTGCTATCTTCTTCTCAAGCATATTTTAAAAGATGTCGACAATTCTACTCAGGTATATTTTGCAAAAGGTTACCATACACTCAGATAAGTTTTAAGAAGCGAAAAAGATTACTTTCTACTCAGATTATATTATGCAAGAGGTAGATAATAATTGGCTCCCTTTTACTCAGGTAGATTTTTCAAAATGTGGACGATTGACTGCACAGATATATTTTGCCAATTGGAGGTATTTTAATTATTTCAACTCAAGTGTGTTTAAAAAAGGTAGAAGGTGACCTGGTGGTCTAGGGGTAAGGTGTCAGACTTCTATGCTGGCGGCCGGGGTTCAATCCTCGGTCCCGGCAAAGATTTATCTGATTACCAAACCCTTCCTTCACCTCTGACAAGACATCTTGTGAATGTGAGGAATGCCAGGTCTCCACCGTGGTTCGGATTCCACGTTAAACTGTAGGTCCTTCATTCCATCTCACAATCACCCTACCATTACACATTAGCGTAAGTGCGTATAACCCGAACAGGTAGTAAGACGCGGTGCTAATAATAATAATAATAATAATAATAAAAAAGGTCGACAATTGTTATAATTTTTTTTAATATAAAAATAATATTAAATTCCGTTGCAAGAATAATACAAGCGTGTTAAAAACTAAATTTTATTGATGATACGTTATTTAATATTCTGTTAGAAGAGGGAATGAAATTAACAACACCACTTAGGTCAACTCCTCGACAAGTTCATACACAGTGAAGAAGTTAACAACACCACTTAGGTCAACTCCTCGACAAGTTCATACATAGTGAAGAAGTTAACAACACCACTTAGGTCAACTCCTCGACAAGTCCATACATAGTGAAGAAGTTAACACCTCTTAGGTCAACTCCTCGACAAGTTCATACATAGTGAAGAAGTTAACAACACCACTTAGGTCAACTCCTCGACAAGTTCATACATAGTGAAGAAGTTAACAACACCACTTAGGTCAACTCCTCGACAAGTTCATACATAGTGAAGAAGTTAACAACACCACTTAGGTCAACTCCTCGACAAGTTCATGCATAGTGAAGAAGTTAACAACACCACTTAGGCTAGCTCCTCGACAAGTTCATACATAGTGAAGAAGTTAACAACACCACTTAGGTCAACTTCTCGACAAGTTCATACATAATGAAGAAGTTAACAACACCACTTCGTCAATTCCTCGACCAGTTCATACATAGTGAAGAAGTTAACACCACTTAGGTCAACTCCTCGACAAGTTCATACATAGTGAAGAAGTTAACAACACCACTTAGGTCAACTCCTCGACAAGTTCATACATAGTGAAGAAGTTAACAACACCACTTAGGTCAACTCCTCGACAAGTTCATACATAGTGAAGAAGTTAACAACACCACTTAGGCTAGTTCCTCGACAAGTTCATACATAGTGAAGAAGTTAACAACACCACTTAGGCTAGTTCCTCGACAAGTTCATACATAGTGAAGAAGTTAACAACACCACTTAGGTAATCTTCTTGACAAGTTTATACATAGTGAAGAAGTTAACAATACCACTTAGGCCAACTCCTCGACAAGTTTATACTTAGTGAAGAAGTTAACAACACCACTTAGGTCAACTCCTCGACAAGTTCATACATAGTGAAGAAGTTAACAACACCACTTAGGTCAACTCCTCGACAAATTCATACATAGTGAAGAAGTTAACAACACCACTTAGTTCAACTCCTCGACAAGTTCATACATAGTGAAGAAGTTAACAACACACTTTGGTCAACTCCTCGACAAGTTTATACATAGTGAAGAAGTTAACAATACCACTTAGGTCAACTCCTCGACAAGTTCATACATAGTGAAGAAGTTAACAACACTACTTAGGTCAACTCTTCGACAAGTTCATACATAGTGAAGGATTTAACAACACCACTCAGGTCAGCTTCTCGACAAGTCCAAACATAGCGAGCAAACTCATTGACAACAGTTGCCTCAACGGGAAAGACCGAAATAATTTGGTAAGGTATGATCTGATCGACAAACTGAGACGTCGTGTTCGAGAACTTTGACAATACGATTGTCCAAACAAATCTATTGGGAAATTTCTGTCTATGAACATATTTTTTGTGTCTAAGAATTTTCTCTATCGTGTTTAAACTGTGGTGGATATATATTTGTTTATTGGTCTATGACTTTGCTTACTCATGTCAAGTAGGGGTGAATATTGCTTAGTTTGTCCATCTATGTCTTTGTTCTCTCATGTTGAATGGTGGATATCGATTAGCTTATTTATAACTTTTTTATTTCATGTCGAATGGTAGTGGATATCGATTAGTTTACTTTTATTACAATGAAAAAGTTATTTTAGTTTTACTTGATGAGTACAAAAATGCAAAGGACTCACTGAAAAAACCCATCATAAACATTTTCGTACATGAAAAACACTGATAAAACATAATAATCTGAATAAACTTACTTGATTGCTCTTTCGATACGAGCCGAATAGTTTAAAGTATGACTCTCGCACTAACTTAGATAGCCAATGACGCGGGGATCGGGTTCGAATTCTGACTTAAGTGTACTGTGAGGGTTTTTTCTTAAATGGTTTTCCACTATTCCTCCATGCAAATGCTGGCACACTACCTCTAAATAAAACCTTCCTGTTCCCTAACACATTACCGTAACTAGTCTATATGTGTATAACCTGAATGGTTGGTAAGATTTTTCTTCCTATACCGGAAAGGAATGAAGTATCGAAACCACATCTCTGGATCTAGGGAATAAGGTATGATGTGTGTCGAATATATATATACGTGGTGAGTCTGTGGTGAGTCTTATGATGAGCGGTATCGGAAAGCAGCTGAACCCAAGATATGTGCAGTTTCCGTGAAGCTGTCCAGCAAGTGAGGTATATTTTTAACTCACCCATTGATGACGTCACCGCTACCAGTCCGCCCACGGCGTACCGCGAGGTTGAGGTGGGCGACCCACCGTGTAATTCCTGCTCCTATTATTAATGCACCCATGTCATACTTTCAAACCCCGATAAGATTTGTGTTTATCTCATTATTGACTTTTTCCCCACGCGAACCACGTCTTAAACACTCATACCGGCTATGCACATATTTACACAGATAGGGTAAGGTTGAGGAAGGTATGACATTTAGATAAAATGTTCTCGTATTTGCGTGAATTGGGAGTGAAAAACCATACGAGAACAAAAATCTCAATACACCCAACCATGATTTGAACGTCGACCTATTCGTTACCGGCAAACAAGACCAGATGAGACCAACTTCTTATTTCTTACTAGACACTTTATTTCACTTCTTGTAAAAATTAAAAATGTTTTCGAAATTTTCAAAATAGTTCCTTATATTTTTTGAAAGTGCTCATTTTTCGGCACTAGCCGTAAGCGTACCAATAGGTTGTCACAATAACCTTGGTCACAATAGTTATCTCGCTTGGTTCTCTCTTTTTATAATAAATAGGAATATTGATCTTGGTAAATAATGTTGGGACTCTTTGCTAAAGGTACTTGACCTTTAAGATACTTTGATTCTAATACCTGTTTAATTTTGATTTACTCTTCACGCGAAACAAAAGCGTGGGAGGTAAGAATCTTTCAGAAATCACTTGACATGATTTAAAGCTCACTTGCGTTAAGGTCACTTAACATAATTTTACAATATGCGTCATTTGACAATAAAAATGATTGCAGACTTTTAACAAGTGTATAGTGCTCAGCTATAAATATTGATTCAATTATTTAAAATCTTTACAATTCACAAGTTATAAGGAATCAAACTTGATATTTTATGATCTTTGCGTACCATTAAATTAAAAAACTTAGTATAGCCAGGCAGTCACATTAGGTGTACACAATCTTATATATATATATATATATATATATAATATTATTATTATTAATATATAAATATGTAATTTTGTACACCTCATGTGAATACTTAGTTATTCTAAATTTTAGCTCCATATATTAACTACTTTATCTGATACGCAAAAAAGCATAAATAAACAAGTTTGACTCCTTATAACTCGTTAAATTTAATGCTTTGAAATCATTAAATCACAATTTATAGCTTATTATTATACACTTGTTTAAATTGTGCAAAAATTTGTTACTGTCGAATGACCTTAATGTGGGCATGTAGGAGACGCAAGAAAAGGTAAGTGTTCTTGCAGTTTTTATAGCAAAACATTTTTCTAGCCAAAATAGATCAAATATAGATTTCTAGTAGAAACATAATAGTTTAATTTTCTTCACAAGGTGATATCAACACTTCTTGAATAGCGGTCAAGAGTGTTCTGGAATTTAATGACAACTTTTTCTCTTCATTTAAAAAGTTTCTCACCTAATGCCGCTGTGCTCATGACAGATATTCAACAACTGTTGATATCACCATTTGAAGAAAATTAAACTACTATGTTTCTACTGGAGCAATATTTTATTTAGTTTGGCAAAAAAAAATATTGTTATTAAAACGGCCAAAATATTGGCTTTTTCTCGCATTCCCTAGGCTTTGCTGAGAATGTTCTGTACATACTAAAAAAAACGTATTTTTATATTTTTCTACGGATTAAAATAAATCACATAGAGCTATCATTTGTGAATTGTCTAGTCTAACAAAAAAATAATAATTTTAAATTAATTCTATAAGCACATTGGTAGGTGCGCTCCCAGGTACAAATAAAAACTAAATTGTCACAAGCATGTTTTGTGCATGATAGAATCTATATAATAATTCATTTGATATTGCTTAGGGTCATATACAGTTTATAATAACCCTTTTTTTCTTAATCGTTTGAGTAATAAGATTTTAAAACCATCTTAGATTGTAACCAATATCATCAATTGAAAAAATTATTGCTGAAAGAAGATAGATAACACTCACAGGTGACCTAAGGGATGCCTAGGTGTTTTGGTTAATATCAATTCACTGTCTCATAAGTTATTTGGCAAAGTATACCTAGAAAGGTGCGGTCGTCCCAATAGTCAGCTTAAAATCCATTACAAATATATCGAACCGTTTTGGCACAACATTTATTTTCGTAACTTGCTCACAGGGAAGAAAAAGCGTCAACCAACCTCTTAAGGTTACCAGAGACCTGAAATGTTGTGTAGGTATTCAGAACTCTTCCATTATCTAAGATATAGGTTATTATTTGAAAATTGGCCTCACTTCAAAATTGAGGTGAAAGGTAGATTTTAAAACCTTACATTTTAGGTTTTATAATTATTATTTTGAATGTAAAGGTGAAATTAACTAATTCTCAGTGACTTTTCACGCAAAATATCACAATTCTATGATTGAGTAAAATTCTAGAAACATAAATATAGCCTCCCTTGAATCATAGACGTCATCTTATTAGTAATTTTGATCCAACATGAAATATGAGACATTATTTAGTGGTTTTGATGCTTCCAAGCAACAAATTTTTTTTTTAAGCGTATAGAATCTTTGACTGGGATGGATATATATTTTTTCTCTTTCGGTCACCTGTGTGTGTAAACTTTTAGCTGCTCTGGTGGCACAGAACGTTTCCCAGGGTACGTACATCTATGGGAGTTGTCTGCACGTACCCTCAATGAGATGTTGTGATAGTGAATATAACGGTGACCTGGCGGTCTAGGGGTAAGGTGTCAGACTTCTGTGCTGGTGGCCGGGGTTCAATCCTCGGTCCCGGCACAGATTTATCTGATTACCAAACCCTTCCTTCACCTCTGACAAGACATCTTGTGAATGTGGGGAATGCCAGGCCTCCACCGTGGTTCGGATTCCACGTTAAACTGTAGGTCCTTCATTTCATCTCACAATCACACTTCCATTACACATTAGCGTAAGTGCGTATAACCCGAATGGGTAGTAAGACGCGGTGCTAATAATAATAATAATAATAATAATAATAATAATAATAATAATAATATAGTGAATATGGAGGTTTGAGCCAACGGGAGCCTTAAACCTAACTTAAGCCTGATTTACCAAACCCTGGCAACCTTTGGGATAATTACTCTCAAGAGAAAATACCCAAAGGTAAGCCTGGAATCAAACCCGGGACCCTAGGTTCGTCGCCAGGTGCACTGACCACTACCCCTTAGGGCCGGTTGCCAATCCTATAATAAACACCGTAGTGCGCAAGAATATATGTATCTGACTGTAGACGGTGCCCTTAGAGGTAATTTTATCTCAATATTGGTCCAGGCCCGACCGTGTTTTGAATGAAAACCTCGCGTCTGGCTCGACCTTGCGCCTTGGCATCGCAACGCCAGGAAATGTGCCAGTCGTGACGGCCGTGCAAGTGTCGACCAATGGGAAGGCTAGGGAAGTGGTATATTTATAAAGAACAGTGGCAGCAGGATCTTCGTGACTCCTCTCGAGCTCTCTACAACATTCACGGCGCCCGAACAGGCAGGGAGGCTCCCTATTTGATCGTTACACCAAGTCTTACTACAGTCCAATGTTCATATAAAGGACTTTTTATTAAATGCAAACACATTCTATTGGGGTCCAGATTGATTGTATTTTACTATTCTATACGTATTGATTGATAATTAGAGAAGATTAGCAAAATATTATGTTTGGACTGGATAGAATTAACTCAAGATAGGGATAGATGGCGTACTTTCGTAAGTTCTGAATTGGACTTTCGAGAAAAGAAACAAATGCTAGAAAAACAATCATGGTAATAAAGATGAATTGTCTATCACACTGGATGAGAAAGGAATGCCTGCTGAAGACTGTAATTGAAGGAATGATAAATGAGAAGAGAGGAAGAGGACTAAGAAATATACCAGATGATAGATTTAATCAATGCTAGAGGAAGATACGAAAACAGCAAGAGACTGGCACAAGATCCAGAGACTTGATAACTGGACCTGCCAAAAGAGAGAACAGCACCTGAAGACGATGATGATGATGATGATGATAGCTAGGGGTGTATGAAGGTTACTTTTTAAATGCAAAGCTAAGTCGAAATGAATCTTGGAACATGCGAAGCTAGATTTGAAGATAAGTTTTTTTTTGTTTGTTGTTACATAGCACTTCCTTTAATTTTTTTATTACCAACTAAGGCGGCCGCCTTGGTCAGCGAGAAAGTATCATTTGCTGTCAGGCCCCACGGCTTAAAATATAATGGTCTGTGTCATTTTGTGGAACTACTTTTCTATTCTTTATAAGATTATACCTCCTTTCGCCCTTCGCGTTCGAGGATGAGAAGGCGATTATGGATGTCTAAGTCGAAACTAAGTAAATTTGATCTTGGACTTCGACATTTTGGTATTTCGAAGCTTCGCACACCCGTATTTATATAATAACCTATCATAAATTTACTGCTGCATATATTGACCTGACGGATGAAAACGTGAAAGTAGATCTAGTAACTTTCCTAGCCGTTCGATAAGGAAGGCCCTTCTTCTGAAAACCGGACTGTACCCAACAGGGCTACACACGCATATCCACGTTAATGGGGTAGGGATATATAGTTCAGAGAAAACATACCCGCATTTGCGGAGAGAGTATGGTAAGCCGTTTAGGAAAGATAATCTCAATACACCCTAACGTAATTTGAGCCTTGACATCCCAATACCCAAAAAATCAGACTGTATGAACCTAATATTTAAGCCCACGTGTCCATTCGTGACGTATGAAGATGTCCTAAGAAGAGCGGGTGAGAAGAGAACCATTTTGGATGTGATTCTTCGGTGAAAAGCATATTGGATCGGAAACATCCTTAGGAGGAACTGTCTTCTGCACGACGTTATAGAAGAATGGGTTGAGGGAAAGAGGAGCTTAGGAAGAAGGGGGATTCAAATATTAGATGACTTGAAGGACAGGAAGAAAATTCTTAGAGCTTAAGGAGGGGACAGAGGACAGGGGACAATGGCGATCTAATTTCACAGACAAAGGAATGGACATGTCCTAAGACAGAACACCCAATACAAATAATAATTAATAATAATAGACTATCACACATATAGCTACCAATAAGAGTAGAGGATTTTTTTAAATTTAATATAGACACAGAAAACCCAAAGTTATTTTTTTAATATTAGATAAAAGTTGTAAAGATAGTTTTTAGACAGCCCGTTTACTAAATTATTTTGGGCAGCCCCTAAGCCAGAGACCTGTGGTATACCTCACCCCTCTGCACTGGTAGCTAATTTGGTTTTAAAATATTCATCCTATGCCTGCGTTTTAGAGAACTCCTCCTTAAACACACGTGAATCATCCATTGCATCACCGATCGCATAGTAGTTTTATTTTCAAATTAATAAAAAAATACTGTAGTAAGGGATGAGGTAGCTCCACAGTTAAAATATTGCTATTACTAATAATTGCTAAATGTTTCAAATAAATTTTACTTGGTTTACACAGAAGTAATCAAACATATATAATTTATATTGTCTTC
Organism: Timema cristinae; assembly: GCA_039000515.1. Classification (NCBI taxonomy): domain Eukaryota; kingdom Metazoa; phylum Arthropoda; class Insecta; order Phasmatodea; family Timematidae; genus Timema; species Timema cristinae. The sequence continues at coordinate 40,598,673 of JBCFYV010000001.1, forward strand.
ATATTTAATCACCTTAAACTATCTTGTTCGCATATCCAGCTGTTTGATTCCCTAACGGTATTTTTTTTCATTTTGTCTTACTACCCATTACCACTAAACGCTTTTTAATTCTTTTAATGACTCACTTCAGTGGCCGAATAGTCTAAGTCGTCCCTCTCGCAATAGACTGGACTGCTGAGGAAAGGGACATTGGGGTTCGAATCACAGTCGGGTCTACTGAGGTTGGTTTTCCTAAATAATTTTCCTCTCTCTCTCTCTCTCTCCACGCAAATGTGGGTTCACTTCCCTCTAAATTTAACCTTACTCATCCCTAACATATTAGCGTAATTAATACAAAGGTAGAAGCCTTTTACACAAACAGTTAGCAAGACGCAGTACTAAAATCCAATAGGGGGATAGGGGTAGAGATGATGAAGGTAGAATTTAGAGGATATGTACCCACATTTGTGTGATTGGATGGCGGTAAATGATTTAATAAACATCTTGGTACGCCCAGCTGGGATTTGAGCCACGACCTACCAGTCACATGCAAACCAGGTTATATAAGATTAATTTCTAGTCCACGTATCTGACGATGCGGGTTATTCCATATCATAGCTGTTTTTTTCTTTGTTTTTTTTTCTGAGCGTGAAATTATTTTTCTCATATTGACCAATACAAAAATATGGTCGCTAGATGGAGGCGTGGGTATCAGAGATTGGATTGAAGCCTACTGGCTGTGAAAGGTCAAATGTAACAACCCCCTCAATATCAAGATGATAAACTTGTAATAAATCTTTGAAGAGGTGAATTTAGGCCATGCGAAATCGATTGATCCCTCCCTCCCCACCCCCTTTCTCCGTATTTACTCTTGAGAGGGCTGAGTATATTTCCTGCAGCAGTAAATCTCGATTCTTGGGGAAGTTGAGACCTCAACCTCGGTCTTTTTTTTTCTTCTAAGAGCAACTGTTACACTTCTCGTTCGTCTTCTTGCCTCCTCGGTTCGTATTGGCATCTTCTTTCCGCGAAATTGTATCAACCTTCTCCCATCTTGTTCACTAACATCATTCACCCGTCCCGGTGGTCGCATGGTCTGATGCAATTGTTCCCAAACCCAGGATCGCGATCGCCCTACAGACGAACCAATCTGGTTGGCCTGACCAAATCAGGTGATATGTACAAACGACCTGACTTAGTGCCTGATTTAATGTTGTTTTTTCCTTTAAAAGACCAACATCATGCCTTCTATATTATCCAAACATCAAAAAGTTTGAATAGCACTACTAGCATCGTGAGGGATTGATTACAGAAAAAAAATGTGGCCAATAAAATATGGCTAAATGGTACGGAGCTCCGCACGGACTATCTCGCTCTATTGTTTGAAAATGGAGATATTTACTCAAAACCCGTAATATATATTAAACGAAATAATATACATTAGCAAACCCAAGAATAAATTGCATTATCCTTATGTAAAACATTTTTTTAATCCCGGGTTTAAATTTCATAATTTTATTTTTTTAAAGAATTAATGTTCTCATTTGTATGTTTAAATAATAATAAAAAAGATCGATATTGGGTCCACAACTTCTAGTTAAAATTTTAACATTTTATATGTGTTGCACATCTTCAGTTCATCGCGCTTCTATTAAATTCATCATTTATAAATTTTGACCAATAAAAATTATAAATATTTAGCATTGAGTCTAAAATGAAGGAGCTAGATCATTGTTTTACAAACATTTTCCCTAAGCGGTTAAAGGAAAAATAACATAAACTTTTTGAAAGCCTCACTTATATTTAATCACTCTATGGCATTAGAGGATTATTGCGTTAAAACTTGAGTAGGCTCTCTTTACAACTAAAGATCACAAAATTGTATTAATATATATGTCAATATCTCAGAAACTGTTGATTTTATAAAAATATATTTTTAAAAGTACTACAATTTTGCAATGCTACGTTATTTAGTATCTCAAATAGTTGCAGAGATACGGAAATTTCCTCTTCCGTAAAGTACCCTAAAAGTCATTTTCATAGGAAAATGTAAATAGCCATTTTATTTATAGTCTTAATCAACGCCTAGATACGAATTTTAATCAAAAAGTTAGAGCCGATTATGAGAAAATAGATTTTTCTCTTTTCACTTTTATTATATATAAAATTGCGTATAGCTTGAAAGTTATTGATTATATAAAAAAAATTTTTTTAAAGATTTGTATTATAAATATACCTACATATTTACAATGAGAAGTAATTTCATATCTCAAAGAGTTACGGAGATATGATAAATAATAAGAATTTACGCATCAGACCGGAGCCCTTAAAGTCATTTTGTCGAAATATTGAGAGTAGCCATTTTATTTGTAATATTTATAAATGTTCATAAATGAAATTTAATCAAAATCATTAGAGCCGATTTTGATAAAATTGACTTTTTGTCTTTTTGCCCTTCAGTAAACTACCCTTAATTTTAGAGTTAGATATCTAATTCCAAAAACTCCTCAGGGAAACCCTATGAAAACCCTACTAGATACCATATTTTAATCCGATCTGTAAAATAGTTTAGGCTCTAGTCGGAGGTACAGACAAACAGACAGAAATTAAAAAAAAACTTATTATTGGTGACCTGGCGGTCTAGGGGTTAGGTGTCGGACTTCTGTGCTGGGGGCCGGGGTTCAATCCTCGGTCCGGCACAGATTTATCTGATTACCAAACCCTTCCTTCACCTCTGACAAGACATCTTGTGAATGTGGGGAATGCCAGGCCTCCACTGGTTCGGATTCCACGTTAAGCTGTAGGTCCTCCATTTCATTTCACAATCACCCTACCATTGCACATTAGCTTTAAGTGCGTATAACCCGAACGGGTAGTAAGACGCGGTGCTATAATAATAAAAAACACTCAGTCAGATTCGGGGGATCATGAAACGTCGAGATTCATCAAAATCTCGAGTCCGATTTTTTTACGATCACAATACTTTCTCTACCTGTGAGATAGCGAGAGAGTAAAAAGCCAGTCATATGATGTTACTACATACACACTACTACTCACGCCCGTGTTTAAAGTACAACTGACACGCTGAATAGACACGATTTGGTCGTGCGGTTGGATGCGCCGGCCACCCAACATGAAATAGAAAATTTGTTTGTCGGGCGACACACCTACACACGACCCGATATTATGCCTGATCTGACCAAATTGTGTAGTCTGTAGGGCCATTAACACCTAACGCGCAAACTGAGTTCACAAACAAACGCGGCCACTGACGCGGGTTTGTTCTGTGTTTTGATAGAGATTTTTAGATAATTTTTTTTTTGTAACAGGAGGTGGTGTGATTTAGGTCCATGGTTCAGTCAGATTATTGTGATCAAGTTTCAGACTTTGTTCATAGATTGTCCATACCGAATTTCAACTCTGTAAGGTATGGGAACAAGTTTCAGAATTTTCTCTTAAATAAATTTTAGTTCTGTAGGCCAGGGTATCTCAAAGTGGGGTAAAGAGCCCCGGAAGGACAGAGGGTCCCCACATGGATTTTATATTTTATTTAGATTAAAGTTTTTTTTTTTTTTTTGTCCAGCGTGTCTTATCACTCATCCTGACCATGCACATTTCAACTACAAAAATTAGGTAAGGATGAGGAAGGTAATTTCATCTTCACAACCACCCTTTTATTTGAGGTATTTAACGTGCATTTCATGATAATTTCTATGAGTGAGAGTAAAAGGGCATACCAATTTTGCTGGGAGAGGTATTTTCACATACCTTCCAGGGCTATTTCACATGTCACAATCGACATGTATCTGACGGCTTTACTTACCCTCCGAAGGAAGTTGTGCTATGGATTTGTATCGCCCAAGAAAGTACGTCGACCAAACTGGGTTTGAACCCATGAACATTGGATCCCGAGGCAAGTACTTTACCCCAAGACCACTGAGTTTGACAGAAAGGTGTTCATTATATTAATGTTCCTGCATTTGCATGCATGAAGAGAGTGTAACCATTTTAGGAAAATATACTAAGCCGACGGGATTCAACCCAAACGTTTGCGCCATCGGGAAACCAAACAAATGAATTGAAATTAGTTCCTCGTGCCCATTGATGCGAGTACATATTTTCTCTTCTAATTTTTTAAAATTTATTAATGCACACGATCTAAGTGTGTCTTTTGTTTACATTATTTGTTATAGTCTTAAAGGGGAAAGAAGAATTTATTATTTTTAGCACAGCGTCTTACTACCCGTTCGGGTTATACGCACTTACGCTAATGTGTAGGGTGATTGTGTGATGAATAGAGGACCTACAGTTTAACGTGGTATCCGACCACGGTGGAGCTTAGCCTTCCACACATTCACAAGTTGTGATTTAGGGGACGGCCATACTGGACGAGCAAGCGACTGAAATATAAAATAGACCACATTGGTTGTAATGAGAGGTGGCCAACTGTAGCGAGCGAGCGACTAAATTATAAAATAGACCACATTTTGTTGGTAATAGGAGAGGTAGACCAGTAATTGGATGGCGAGCGCGAACTTGTTCTATTTTTCAAGCGCGCGCGCTCGACTCGGTACAGTCTAGTTTACAGGCGCTTGGCAATATTATTGTATGTTGGTTCATGGAGTGCTAGGAAAACTTCTCAATTTTACATTTTTATTACTATAGATAGGTTTTTCACACTTGCTACTACTAACCGCCTAATTTAATTGGTAAGATTATAAACCATACCTATATATATAGGTATAGGTATAAAACTGATATGTTAAAATACTCAATATTATCAAAGTAGGCCTTTACAAATAAGAATCACCATTAGCATGGAGAGAAGATAAGAAAACCACCACAATAAATCACTTGTCAAAAACCACCCTCAGTTCACTGAGCCAAGATTTAAACCTTTGCCTCCTCGTCAACAACTATCGAGAGCTATCTGCTAATCACGCGCTCGCTCGCCAGTTTGGCCAGCCAGTCGCTTGCACGCTCGCACGCATGTCAATCTGGTCGAACCCTAATACACGTCTTGTCCGAGGTGAAGGAAGGGTTTGGCAATCAGGTAAATCTGTGCCGGGAAAGAGGATTGAACCCCGGACCCCAGCACAGAAGTCCAACACCTTAACTCTAGACCAACAGGTCACCAAGGAATAATTTAGATTAATTGTGTAGGCATTTGCGTAGAAAAAGCGTGTGAAACAATTGAGAGGGAAAAAACACCTGGATACACCCTGAACACACAGGAATCAGAGTCCTGACCAGATCAGACGATACTAATGCCTTTGTTCGCGTGACTCAAAAAACGTTTCGGATCGTGCTCATTTGCTTTTGTTTAGATTGCGGACTCGCCAGATGACGTGACACGCACTTTTTTGATTGCCCCACTTTGGTAAGCCCGTTCAAAGTTTGTTGTCCGTAAAACGAAACGACCTTAGAATGTGTTGCTAGTTAAGTCACGAGATCTTTTGACGCAGTTGCCTAGCAACCGCGCATAAGTAAGTAAACCTCGTGAGAGAAGTGTGGCGCGCATGGGGTGTCATGTGACTCGACCTTAGGAACTACTTTTCTCTGACAAAAACCCACCCAGAGCTTACGTGCCATTTTAAATATTTATTAAAATAATTGTTTATTATTTATAAGAAGATAGGGAAATAAGGCTATACAGACGTGTTTTGAGAATGGTTACCCTAAAGTAAAATGATATAAAAACACTTGCATCGGTGTTCACGTGACTCTTGTGTTAGACAAGATTGCCAGTGATACGGAGGTCAGGGTCTTAATCCCGGTATTGCTTACTGAAGGTATTTTTTACCAACGTCTTTTCTGCTCCTCCTGAGTGCAAATTTGGGTACATTTTCTTTAAAATTCCATTTCCCTTGTCCCTATTCAACTAGCGTAATTTGTTTACACGTATAGACTGAATGGTTACCAAATGTGGTGGTGGTGGTGGTGGTGGTGTGGTGGTGTGGTGTGGTGGTGGAGGTGGGGTAGGGAAGAAACACTTAAAAAAGCAAATTAAATTTAAAACCCAGCTCAATTTAAAATAAATTGAGAGAATCGCGTTACATAAGAAAATATTTAGTCTCGATAGTATTTTACTTAGTCAAATACTGGGATGATAATTATATAGATAACGTCACTTACCAAACAGTTTTAATTTGTTTTGGGCTGACCTGGTGGTCTAGGGGTAAGGTGTCAGACTTCTGTGTTGGTGGTCCGGGTTCAATCCTCGGTCTTGACACAGATTTATCTGATTACCAAACCCTCTGACAAGACGTGTATTAATCACAACTTGTGAATGGGGGGAATTCCAGGCCTTCACGTGGTTCGGATTCCACGTTAAACTGTAGGTCCTCCATTTCATCACACAATCACTCTACCATTACACATTAGCGTAAGTGCGTACAACCCGAGTGGGTAGTAAGACGCGGTGATAAAAATAATAATATTTTGTACTGATGTTCTGTACGTCGTCCGTTTTTATAGCGCGAACGAAAATTAATTGGGTGAAAAAATTGTTTACATGAAGCCCGTCTGCTGAAGCTAAGAAATAAATAATCGGGGACTGAAACCACTTCAAAGAGGAGCTAAAAAAAAAGCGGGTGTCAGTGGTTTTGAAGTCGGATCGAACCGGTACTGGAAGCTTGTTGAGATGGGCTTGGTGCTAGCCCTAACTAAATGTCTGAGGGTGGGAGTTGAGGAACTATTATATACGTGCATGGGCTGGCTGGCGGTTTCGATCAAATTTTGGCGGTTCATCAACTTTTTGAGCTTTTAAGAGGACTATTTTCGGAGTGCACTTCTTAAACTAAAAATTATATCACCCTTGACTTATTAATTAGGTAACTAAACATATACCAGTTCGATTTATCCTTCAGACTTAAATATAACGTTTATACCCACTTCAGTGGCCGCATGGTTTAATATGCTACTCTCACAATAAACTAAACTGCTGGTGATGGGGAGATCGTGGTTCGATGCCAGTCGTGTGTACTAAGGCTATTTCCTAATTGGTTTCCTACTCTTTCTCAGAAATTGCGGGTATACTTCTTCTAAATTCAACCTTCCTCATCTCTAACCCATTAGCGTAGTTAGTACTTAAGCGTGTAACCCGAATGGGCCGTAAAACGCGATACTAATTAAATTATAACGCCTATATATTATTTGCCAATTTGGATAATAGCCATTAGGAAGTTTTAAACGTATGTATCCGTACCCTACGGAATCGAACCAGGATCCTGAGATTCGCGGTAAATCACTTGAATCACCTAGCCACGCGTCATGGTCGAGTAGTTAACGTTATTTACCACACATATACAGGACACTGGTTCGATTCTGGTTGGTGGTGGATTTGGTCTTGTGAATGCCCTGGTGTTAAATAACTACCTCGTTGGACCTCTGTTGTACCAACTGTTTATCCTGAAAGGTAGCAAACTTAAACCATAATTTTTATTGGAAACTCACTTTTTACTTCAGACATTGATTGAAAGTCACTTAAGTTTGGCATTCTTAAAATATGTCCTATTTGAGTTATTAATTATAAAGTTCATCTAAAAAGTTACAAAATGCTTCCAATAATATTTCCCCACGGATAACTTTATATTTACACTATTAATTAAGTGGGCTAAGAATATAAATGCAGATGTATTAATTTTTTCCGCTATTGTAACACGAGTTTGCAATTTTCAAATAATATACTTGCTAGGAAAATCAATCTGTACCTTACTTTGTTCAGCTATGGTATAACTTATAAGGCCTTTCAGGGTAAACGAAGGGTATTATCGGTGTAGGCCTACAAGTTAAGAGCACCTGGATAGCACCTAACTTAAGTAGGTTCATTGAAAACAATGGAATTATTGATAACATTTAAACCATTGTACCTTATTTAAAAAATTAAAACAGCATTTAAAAATAATCATCTTGAAATTAAAAAAAAAATTACTGAATACGATTTCATGTTATCAACGGACTAAAGGTAACACTAAACACTAAAGGTAAAGTCTGTTCTCAAAATCGGCTCTAACTTTTTTGATTAAAATTCGTATATAGGCGTTGATTAAGATTATAAATAAAATGGCTATTTCTATTTTCCTATGAAAATGAATTTTAGGGTACTTTACAGAAGCTGAAATTTACGTATTTCCACAAATATTTGAGATACTAAATAACTGATCATTGCAAAATCGTAGTACTAATAAAAATAAAAATAAATTTTATTTGAAATATATTTTTACAAAACCAACAGTTTCTGAGATATTGGCAAATATATTAATACACTTTTGTGAGCTTTAGTTGTAAAGAGATACTAAAGTTTTAGCACAATAATTCTCCAATGCCATAGAGCAATTAAATATAAATAAGTCTCTCAAAAAGCTTGTGTTGTTTTTCCTTAAACCTCTTAGGAGAAATGTTTGTACAACAATGATCTATATCCGTTTTGGACTCGATAGTCAATATTTACATTTTTTGTTGGTCAACATTTATAAATGAGGAATTGAATAGCAATGCGATGACGTGAAGATGTGCAACACCTAATAAATTGATAAAATTTTAACAGGAAGTCAAAATTTTAATATGAAGTGTTGACCCTTGTGGACCCAAAATCGATCATTTTTATTGGCCCAAACATACAAATGAGGACATTCTTTAAAACTAAATTATAAAATTTAAAACCGGGACTCAAAACATGTTTTTGTATATTATTTCGTTTCCCATATATTACGAGCTGTGTGTAAATATCTCCATTTTTAAACAATAGAGCGAGAAAGTCCGTGCGGAGTTTCGTACTTTTTTTTTTCCGCCATGTAAGCAAAGTGACCACGTTTCACACCCATAGATAAATAACCACCGGTAAAATTATGGCTTTTTATATTATGAGTTTTACATTGCTTGACAGCGGGCGAGATGATAACAACTTACAAACCGATCACCACTTGAAGAAAATTAAACTTTATGTTTTTACTGGAGAACTATTTGATTTCTTTTGACCAAAAAAGTATTTTGCTATAAGAACTACTGTCCACCTCTGAAGTGGGTCCCACATGTTACAGTACACCTGTATTATTATTATTATTATTATTATTATTATTAGCACCGCGTCTTACTACCCGTTCGGGTTATACGCACTTACACTAATGTGTAATGGTAGGATGATTGTGAGATGAAATGAAGGACCTAAAGTTTAACGTGGAATCCGAACCACGGTGGTGGCCTGGCATTCCCCACATTCACAAGATGTCTTGTCAGAGGTGAAGGAAGGGTTTGGTAATCAGATAAATCTTTGCCGGGACCGAGGATTGAACCCCGGCCGCCAGCACAGAAGTCTGACACCTTACCCCTAGACCACCGGGTCACCTGTACACCTGTAAACATATAACTTTATATGTTCAAAAATTGCGTATTATATTCCTAGTTATCATTATTAGCAATTTAATATATTTTCACCTTGAATCAGGAGATCTAAAACTTTTATTTCCCCACGTGTTACTACCCGTCTGAGCTATCCAAGTTTACATTAATTGGCTATGGCTAAGAAAGGCATAATTTAGTGTAAATGTATCCGCATTTGTGTGGAGAGAAAGGGGGTGAGAAATAATTTAAGAGCTAGCCCCTCTCAGCACACCCTACTGGGATTCAAACTCAGATCTCCCCATCAACAGAAAACCAGTCTAGATGAGCCCGACGTTTAGTACATGTGAGCTTCAAAATAATACCTATTGATAAAAAGTAGAAAGGAAGGCAGAGGAATATAAATAAATAAAGTCCCATTTTCATAGGAAGGGGTCCTTTAGAAAATACGAACTTTTTTTTACGATCAATATTGGTAGCAGTTTAAAATATTTTTATCGTGATTTCTATTAGACCTTTTTAAAAATTATCTATAAATGAACTAAAAATTCCAAAAATAACTTCAAATTAAAAAATATTAACTAAGAGTTGCAATAAATACACACGACTAAATCAAACATGAACTTTTACAGATGTAAATTAAAAAATATGTTGGCAATGAAAAGCCTTAAACATATGAACTCTTGCATTCTGCCTTAGGATTAATCAACAGTTTTTAAAAAAACTCGATAATTCCTAAAATCGACTAAAAATGACATTTAAAGGACGCACACCAAGAAAATGTTATCTAAAATTCCAAAATGACAAAAATTGACCAATAAAATCTACATTTCTACAACCAGGGGATCATGAACAGAGATTATGTATTTATGAACAGTGTACGTAATGAACCAAAAAGGTGGTGACATTATAAAAATCCGGGCACTGATTGTTATTATTTTATAGTTTTTGATATGATGTCTCAAAATGTATAGTTAAATATTATCACAAGATTTGACGTATTAATACGGGAAAGATGATCTAGTGACTTTTGAAACCATTCCATAAAGTACTACCTATGAAAATTTGTACTGTGCAGTACATTCCTGTTTTTAAAAATGTGTGAAAATAAATAAATGGAAACAGTTGGTATTGGTTACGGGTGGCGGTATATTTGTTTCTCTATGTCAAGACTGTAATTCCCCTCTCCGCCGCCACGACGCGACGCTCAGTTTGTGTGCCGTTGGGTGGGCAGCAGTGCGCAGTGAGTGGGTTGGTTCTAGTCGAGCCGTGTGCGCGCCGCGTCCAGTCGTGGCGTCAAACATCTAGCGTCGCTTTAGTGCAGGCGTCATCATTATCATCATCATAACAATTACTGTGGCGTCACAAAAGGGGAAAAAATTATGTAGAGGGTCGGTGGATACGTTTGCAAACATGATGTGTGGCAATACATCACGGCTTGTTTCATGTGCGGATTGATACCTCAGTGATTCGAAATACATATGTGTAAAATATGTTAGTGATCGGCCCTATCCTCATATAACTTACCGATAACAGCTCTAGTAGTAGTAATTGTGTTTCTTATCACTTTTTTTTTTATCAATTTTGCCAAATTTTAGTTTAGTTTGGTGAACTGGTGGTTTAGGGGTAAGGTGTCAGACTTCTGTACTTGGGGTCTGGGGTTCAACCCTAGGTCCCGGCACAGATTTATCTGATTACCAAACCTTTCCTTCACCTCTGACAAGAACTTTGTGAATATGTGGAGTGCCAGGCCTTCACCGTGGTTCGGATCCCACGTTAAACTGTAGGACCTCCATTTCATCTCACAATCACCCTACCATTACACATTAGCGTAAGTGCGTGTAACCCGAACGGGTAGTAAGACGAGGTGTAAATAACAATAATAATAATAGTTTATTTTGTATGTCGTTACTCAAACCTAAAAGGCTTCGCTGTCATACTATTTGTAGCATTTTTAAACAAACACGTTTGATTTAAACGTTAGTTCTTTGTTTTTTGGCACCGCGTCTTACTATCTGTTCAGGTTACACGCATACATACGAATTACATTATTGTGGTAGGGATGAGTAAGGTTGAATTTGAGAGAAAATGTACCCAAATTTGTATGAAGAGAGATTTTTGGGTTTAAAAAAATCTAAGTACATCCGACCGTGATTAGAACCTCGATCTCCCTGTCATCGGCAGTATAGTCTATTGTGAGTGTGTCGCCTTACGCCATGCGGCCACCGAAGTATTAAGGAAGTAGTTCTTACCTTGACCGGTTACAATATGGTGTTGTTCATACTATAGGACCATAGTGTATTCCATCCAGGTGAGACAGTATAGGACCATAGTGTATTCCGTCCAGGTGAGACTCTGCAGTTTTCTTAAATGTCTAGAATTTGTTTCATTTCACACAACTCTGAGCTACCCAAAGACAAATTGTCTACCCGTCTGGGCTGGTCTTATTATATTACAATGATACCGAATGCCCCATTACGGTTATTTTTTCTTCCAGTAATAAATCCACTAATTTTGAAACTTTTTTGTTTATTTTACTTTTACCTCTATGTATTAAATAGATTCTTAGTAATATTTAACCAAATTATTTAACAACACAAAGCTTAACTACTTTTTAAATGTGTTCATCTTTACTTATGCCTTAAATATTATAGAATTTAGATATAATAGAACAAAATCTATTAAAACTATTAGATGGGCGTGGAATATTAATTAAGTTCATGCTAACTTTTTTACTTAGTGAACTCACTAAATAATTGTATTATAATATTGTAATAGTATATGTCAAAAACTAATTAGTATTTACTGTGATAATTAACCTTTGCCGTAGTCTAGTACGTTAAGGCATCATTTGTTTCTGACTCTGAACACCAGAAATACATTAGTTCGAACACTGGTCAGAATGGATTTATTCTTTATGGAGGTGAAGTGGGGGGAGGGCAGTTTACGTCCAAGGTATTTTTTAAAGTAATTCCCCATAGCGTTGGTCCCAGACGCTACTAAGCCCACGCTTCAAAATCCTGTATTAATATTAACACATGCATTTATTTTACCAATTATTTATACTCAAAATATTTTAAAACTTTCACAGTAGTAGTGTTGACCCTTATCTCACGATGTTTTACGCAACATTCCATTGCATTGTGTGTAGTGTTTTACAGAGAATTTCCCGTAGCCTTGTGATCTAAGCCAAGGGTTAATTAGAGGCAATTTTAAGTCGATAGTGTAAAAAAAACCATAAAAAGTAAATATTTGAGCCTTTTAGACTCAAAAATAAATATCAAGTACTTTCAAATATTATTTGAGTGTGAGCTAAATTACCTTTATTGGTCATAATTGGTAATATTATAAGACATTTAAAAAATATAATATGCAAATGTACTTTTGGTGTATTCTATATTTTTTCTACATAGGCGGTGACAAAAGTATTTGAGGAAGGATTGAGATTAGGAATAAATACAAAATTATTATTATTATTGTTATTAGGTGTCCTTTCTTTTGACAAGTCCATCCCTTTTGTCAGTGAAATTAAGACCACCAATACACCCTGTCCTCTGCCTACTCCTTCAGCTCCAGGAATTTTCTTCTTGCCTTCAAGTCATCCAATATTTGAATCCTCCTCCTTCTTCCTAAGCTCCTCTTTCCCTCAACTTTGCCTTCTATATCGTCGTGCAGAAGACAGTTCCTCCCAAGGATGTGTCCGATCCAATTCCCTTTGTACCGAAGAATCACATCACAAATGGTTCTATTCTCACCTACTCTTCTTGGACTCTTTCATTTGTCTCCCTGTCTGACCAACCAATCTTCTCAAGTCTTCTTCAGCACCACATTACAAAACTTTCCAAGCATTTATTCTCAATTTTCCTGAAAGTCCAAGTTACTGCTCCATAGAGCGCGATGTTCCGAATGTAGCATTTCATCAGTTTCTTCCTCAGTTTCCAAACTTTGCTGGTCAGCAGTAAGATATGTAGACAAAAAGTAAAAGTAGAGTGGAGAAACGATGGATGACCACTGTATTATTCATAAGCTTTTAAGCTCGCAATAGAATATATTACCTATGTGGGGTGGAAGAGGCGTTACAAAACGCAAATCATTCTGAGGATCTTAATCGTTACAATACCTAAAAATCCTTGTTCACAGAGGTAAGGCTATATTTTCAGGAAAGTGAAAAAGAGTCTTTTCAACTTCCAGAGTCAGCTTGTCCTTGAGCTGGGTCCAAAATTCCGAGTACAGGACGGTCTCAAAACGTTGTTTCAACACTGTTGCTATCATCAGTATTGCAGTAATTGTTCATAATGCGCCAGTTTGGTGAAGTTTTTATAATTTTAATATATCTGACAATTCGTTACACACCTTCCCGTGAACCTCAGAAACATCCTTGTGACCTTCATTTGTGTCGCGACCCAGGTTTTAGTTAACAGCAGCTCCTGGTCAACTTGCCTATGTGCCAGAAGCACCACTGTCATCTTCGTACTCTTATTTATACAACTTCATATCTGAGGGTGCCACAAGATCATCTGGGTCCTGGTTCTCTAAAAAACTATAATCTTCACATGACCTGTTTATAACACAGCTTTTTTTTCCATTCTCCCTCAGGGTCTATTTAACCCATGCTGCTCTCCAAATCCTTTCCCCTTAGATTAAGTTGTCAGTGACCTGGGTGTGTAATGTATTAATTAAAGACATATTACCCCCTGTCTATGTGTTATAGTGGTCAGATATCCTGGATACAGATTCAGAGGACCCGGGTTCGATTCCCGGCTCCTTCAGAATTTTTCTATCCCGCAGTGGGTCTGAAATAGGATCAGACTCAGCCTCTTGAGGGCAAATGAGGAGCTACTTGAATAAATAGGTAGCGACTACGGTCTCGGAAACTGATATTAATGGCAGCAGGTTTTTTTTTTGTGCCGACGATATGACACCCTCTATCCACAAATGTTGGTACTACCATCGCAAATGGCGGCGACCACTTGGTCAGTATAGCTTGATCGTGGGCTCACGCCATGGATTTTTTTACACCCTGCACATTGTGGGGAAGTATCGCTCAAGCTACATTTTTTTTAAAAATGATTCAAGTATGACTACTTTATAAAGTGCTATTTTAATTTTGTAGCATTCTTATTCGGAGGTCATATGGTCTAACACATCTCTCATGTTAAACTAAATTACCATTGGCTTGGAGATCATACTTCGAATCACAGTCCAGTGCACTGGGGATCTTTTTTCTTGAATGGTTTTCCATTCTCCTTTCATGCAAAGGTATGTAAATTTACTCAAACAATCTGCCTTCTTCGTTTCTATTCAGTTAGAATAATTAGAGCGTGTAACCCGAACGGGTTTAAGACACGACGAGGGGAAATAAAGCGTAAATGCAATAATTCTGGTTCAATTTTGAGTATTAGGCCATTTTAATCCAAATTTCTACTTGGGAAACTAAATTTCCCTACACCCGAACATCTATTAATAAAGAAGGATTTGAACTTTAGAGAAAGCTGCATTAATAACGAAGCTACATCATAACTCGTTCATCATTTTGTTTACTTAATCAATATTTACTCCCAACATAAAAAATATGTTTAGAACTTTATAATATCTTTGATATATTTCAATACTCTAAAAACTAGACGTACAAGTTTGACATTCATCTCCAAATAATTTATTGCGATATATACTATTCCACGTAGGATTACATTATCTTGAGTGTATTTTTTCCTCAAAAGAAAATAAAAACTTTAAGGGGGAGATATGTTTTTTGATCATAATACGCTGATGATAAAATTGCGGGCTGACATAAAGTCATATATTATTTTAATGCTTGGTGTTAATTATTATGAATAAAGTAAGAGCTACTTTATTAGCTGAGCGTGAATTAAATGTGAACTGATTGACCAAATGAAGCTAGGTTCTGTTTTGACTTGCATTTGGTGTATTTCTGTATATTCATCTGTTACTTGATAACTGTCAAATGATTGGACCAATCTAAATAAAATTGGGCAGAGATATTCTTTGAACCTAGGCCGAACAATTTACTTATATATTTTTCAATCTGGCTACCTATTTTAATATGGCGGTCACTCATAAGGTTTTTCGTTTAATAGATCGTCTCAAGGGATTTGAATTTATAATTTTTAGCAATCAATTTGGTAATTAGGCAAATTTTTTTTTTGCACAGTGTCTCACCACTAATTCGGTTTATACGCATACATTAATTACTTTGGTAGAAAATGGGAAAGAAAGCTAGGTCTTTAGAGGAAATGTACCAGCATTTACATGGAGGTAGAGTGTGAAACCATTTAGGAAAAAACTCCCTGAATCCACCCTACCTGGATTTGAACCACGATCTCCCCAGCACTAGTAGTAATCCAGTCTTACAAGAGGGTGTGCTCTTTTAATATGAAAATTAGTGGAAGTTATAATATTTATAAACATTTATTTTTGTTCAAAATCGTTCCCTAGAATTTAGCCATGGCAATATTTAACTGACCCGCATCGGTGGCCACGTGGCCTAAGGCGTCATTCTCGCAATAGACTTGACTGCCGACTGGGAGATTGGGTTCGAATCCCGGTTAGGTGTACTGAGGGTGGTTTTACCTAAATTGTTTTCCACTCTCCTTCCACACAAATGCGGCAACACTTCCTCTAAATAAAACCTTCCGAATCTCTTAACACATTAACGTAATTAGTACGCAGGAGTACAACGGGTAGTAAGATGCGGTGGTAAAAAAAAATGTCATTCACATTTGATACTGTTGGCATTACCAACACGTCACTCGTGTGTGTGTGTGTGTGTGTGTGTGTGTAGTGTGCGCCTCAAACGTCCAGGCTTGAAACTAATGCGATCGATGAAGCATCGCTTTATATAATGGACATGGTATCGACAATACGGAGAACCTATACATATGTCAGCGAGGGGAAATATCGGGAAAATAGTCCTTAACAACATAGGGTCATGGAAATCCACGGCGGGCATCGCGCATCGCTGGAGCTAGTTTTAAATATTATATTTACCATGAATTTCCCTCTAAATAGATTGAATTTATTTTTTATGTCCTGAGATTTTTGGGTCGTTCATTCGTTTTGTTACAATCTCAGCTATTTTTATATTGCGTGTAAAGGAGGAATTTAGGCCCACTTCCCTTAAATTGGGAGTGTATGAAACGCGCGTTAAGACCAGAGTTTTTGCAATTTTTATAGCAAAACTTTTTTTTTTGTCAAAATAAATTAAATAATGCTTCAGTGCAAATGTAAAGTTTAATTTTCTTCACATGTTAACCTCCAAATTTCTTTAATATTTGACAAGGGTGACATTGAATTTAATTACTTTTTTTCCTCTTCGCTATGCTCTTGCCAGATATTCAATAACTGTTGATATACCCAACTCGGTGGCGTAGATAGCTAACGCGCTAGTTTCGTGTTGAACTAGGCTGCCGAGGAGGGGAAGATTGAGGTTCAAAGTTATCAGACTCGCAATATACTAGATTTCCTGTGACAGGGAGTTAGAGGCTCGAATCTTAGCTACGTGCATTGGGGCTTGGGAGCTGGAGGGAGGGGGGGGTCATATGCATATGATTTATCACTGGTTTGGCTATCCCTTCTCCATGTTAATTTGGGTGCAGTTACTCTGAATTTCCCTTCTCAATCCCAATTCCGGCTTAGAACAAACCACATTGCTCTTGAGTCATTTTGAGTAACACAGTATTTGACTTAGTGAGACAGAACGCTTGTAATATTTACTACTAGGTTTTTCAAAAAATAAAATAATTTTATTTTTAAACTCACAACATGCGTATATTATTTTTGTGAACTTTTTTATATGTTCATATTATTGGTCTAGAGTTTTTTTAAATACTTTTGAAATGTTTTGGTCATAAGCTAATACTTTTCAAATTATATCTAAATTATCAAGGCCCTATATATTATGTAAAACTATAAGTACATTTCAATAATTACCTACATGTTAACAGTAACCGAGTTACTGTTAACCGAGCTATTAGCTAGTAAGCACCGAATTCCTTGCGATTACTTTTTTTCGCACCGCAGAAATACTATATTTTTTTATCGTTGGGTTCAGAACCAAAGTCAACAACACACTCGTATAACCTGCACAGGTAGTAAGATGCAGTGCTATAAAAACCTACAATCTTGATTAAAGTTTTAGGCATGTAAAGATTGTTGTTTACGATTTTGTTTCAGAAAAAAACTTCAAACCTTGACCACATTCCCACAGTTTATTTTCAAAAAGTTAGGATATAAAATAGCAAGCTTGCACTCTTATTTGAACGGTTATTGCTCACACTGCCCTGTTTATTTTTTTGAAAATGTGACGTAGCTGGTAAGTGTTATAATTACAACATAGACCGTTTTCACATACGAATATCAACTTTTCAAAAATCAGTAAGCACTAAACCACACTTAAATTAATTTTTCATTAAAAACAAATATGTACTCTTATTTTTAATTTAAGAACAACAATTCCAAACTTACTTGATCAGCCTTAGGGACTGAAGCATTATAATTCTGTACGTTAAAGTTGGCAACTCTCACCCATGTGAATATTAGGGAAAGCCCTCACACATTATGCGAAGTGTTATCCGGTAAAATATTATTTAAACTAAGCACGCGTTTATTTTCATTAATTTGAGAGCTTGTTTGTGATACATTTTTTTAGAAGTCGCACATTAACTACCTAAGGATTCTCAACGAAACTACCAGAACACCCGATAAGCATGTTCCGTAAGGACTGAGGTAGAGTTGACAAATGTCGCCCTTATAGACCTAAGTAACTGTAGGGAGGCCAAACGCCCGCTAAGTATGTTCCATAAGGACTGAAGCCCCATAATTCTGTCCGGTAAAGCTGGCAAATCACGCCCTTGTGGACCTCGAGATTGGGGGGGGCGATGCCTCAGGGTCGACAATGCGACAGCGTCGCGTTGTCATTGTCGTCGGCGAGTCTTCGACGACGGTGGCGCGGTGCCGCGGCGGGTCGTGGTGATGCTGCTGGTGGAGACGATGAGCGGGACCTACACTAACAGCCACCGGGACGGACTTCGACTCCGGCTAAGTGACCCCACTCTCGGGACCTCGCTACTCTCGGGGGGTTCCCTTGGTTCTGAAGACAGCGAGGAGGAAGGAGTGGAGGGAAGCAGGGGGGGAGGAGGGGGTGTGGCCAACTGGACTTGGACCCACCGTACAGTGCCGGTGAGTGGTTTGTTTGTTGTTTGTTCTAGTGTCTCTTAAGAATTTTAATAAGAAACGTTCGATAACCGATGTACCTATGGATAGGGAACCCGTAACTCTGTGATCTACACAGAGTCGGGACTTTCACCTTTTGATCTCATTTTGCACCAGTGAACAGATAAATTCTTTCCCTATAGACCGCCTAAGGGGTGGGTAGTATTCCCACACCCGATTTCCATCCCAAAAATTTTTATTTCCCCCACCTCTTCCGAAGCCCTCACCAGAAAGGCTGAAAAGCCCTCTGGAAAAAGGTCACCTTCAATTCCCGTCAGGGTTGCGTATGAATTTCATACGTAATCCTGGCGGAGTACTAATCGTCCCCCCGAACCGACCCCGGAGACTCGATCGGTACATGACCGTGCCATGTCCGGTCGTCGAACCGGGGTAGGTCGGTACCGAATCCATCCCTCTTTTTTGGTTTCCCCTTCTCTATAGCCGTCTCCTGACCCTTCTCAATGCTTTTCCCCTCTCTCCCTCGCCCCTTTTTCACTCCACAGCCCTTTTCTCAATTCCTGTCACCTCCCGCGTCTTGCAGGGGGAACTTTCACTCCAACCGGTCCAATAATTTTTATTTGTCCCCCTCTTTGGTTTCTCACACCCTGTGCGGCAAAAATCGCCCACAGGGTAAAGTTTATTTTATTTTCCCTCCAGGGCTACGTATGAGATATCTGCGTAGCCCTGGCGGAGTACTAATGTTTTTCTCCGACCGACCCCGGCGGCTCACCCGACCGGGGCCACTCCTTCCCCGCTATTTCATTACCTATTCCTGTGTTTCTTTTTCTCCCTCCTTTGTTTCTGCCTCTGCTCCCTCTCTCTCCTATGTACTATGTGTATTTTTTTAACGGTCCTGGCGACCCAATATGTGCTATGGGGTGGGTTTTTATATCTATTTTCCCACCCCCAACCTATAGATAGCAGCCCGCCAGGGCGCCATTGTATTTCTTTTTGAGTTTTTTGTTTTTACGTCCATGTCGTGTCCGTTCTCGAGAGCCCTTCGGGGCTGGTGTTAACTGTCTGTCCTTTATGTTTCACATGTTTTATTAATGTTATAACTGATATATGTGTTACAAGAATAAAATAAAACTTCTACAAACAAACAAAACAAACAGATAAATTCTTTCGCAAGCTTCGCCACTCAGATAACCCCCTCATCAGAAGCATTGGTGCAGATCCCGGGGGGCCAGCTCGCCCTCATCGACGCATACGCCACCTCTTACAACAGCCCCCACCAGTTGTAGTGGAGCTTCTCTGGGCCCAAGTTATTGGCACCCAACTGTACAATTAACTAGACAATATAGCTCTAAAAGTTTAAATTAATTATCCCCTAAATGCAGCGGGGTTTTTTGGAAATTTTTCCCTGCATCCTTCAGTTGCTATTTCTTCTTTTATGTATAAATAGGCTCAAACTTACATTTTAAAACTATAATGTTGGCATTTGTAATCTTCTAACCCTTGAAAATGTATGTAACTAGTCTCTATTAAACTAAACTAAACTAAACTAAACTTAAACCTTAAACCTATGGATAGGCAGAGGTACAGTAGCGCCATGGCTTCTTTGGGGCTGACTGGCAGCTCACAGCTGACTTATGACAGTCAACCATTTAGGTATGTACCTAGAAGTGACAGCTTCTAAACACATGTTTATGCAGATCATATGGCTCAGCGTAGGGATACATAATTTGGTCTGGTAACTTTTCAAAGCCGTCAGCTGTGAGCTGTCACTCAGCACCAAATAAGTCATGGGGCTACTGTACAAGGCAAATATGATAATACACAAAATAAAACTTTTAACTTTACCATAACTTACCTCAACCGATTTAACTGGGTATCTCTTTCCTTTGAATTTATTTCACCCTTAAGAATATCTCGCACCTTCTTTTATTTCGGTGATTTGTGAATGTGGGGAACGCCAGGCCTCCACCGTGGTTCGGATTCCACGTTAAACTGTAGGTCCTCCATTTCATCTCATAATCACCTTACCATTACACATTAGCGTAAGTGCGTATAACCCGAACGGGTAGTAAGACGCGGTGCTAATAATAATATTTCAGTGATTTTATATCCCTGGGAGCGATTTTTTTTAGCTAATATTTTTTTTTAGCACCACGTCTTACTACCGCTTCAAGCTACACGTTTATGTGCCAGTTATACTTATTGTTTTAGGAATTAGGAAGGCTATATTGAGATAATGTTTAGCTACATTAACGTGGAGGGAGAGAGTAAAAACATTTTCGAAAAAGCACCCTCAGTACACCTGACCGAGACTCGAACCTCGATCTCCCCATCAGACCAAGGTGAATGGTTAGGAATAAATTGGGAAATTGACAATGCTCATTAGTATAATTTAACACCACATATTAACCTATCTTGACATAATTATAATATGCAATCATTTAAAATAATAAAATATTACAGAAAAAAACAGCTTTCTTGGAAAACTCTAGTCTTTGTTTGAATTTGACTATTTTTTCCTCACAATCCTAGACTAATACGTAACTCAATTACAAACAACAATAAGAATAAAATAGCCAAAGCTATTATTTATGCTTTTTAGTGAAGACTACTCCATCTAGATATCATATTCTGAAAATTGAAAAATGACACGGGAATTGAACCTGGGACCTTTGGCTTAGTACGCCATTGCTCTAACCACTGAGCTATCCAGGATTTGTCCCGTGTCCAGGGTCATTCTTCACACATATTCTAAGGCAGAGTCTATGATTGTTGTGCGGAAATCGTCGGCTACAAATGTACATCATAGACTCTGCCTTAAAATATGAGTGAAGAATGACCCTAAGTGCTGGACGATTCCTGTATAGCTAATTGGTTATAGCATTGGCGCACTAATCAAAAGGTCCCGGGTTTGATTCCCGTATCCAGGTGTCATTTTTCACTTTTTACAAACAATAATACCTAGCCATTTTTCCATATCTTATTTTAAATAACTAATTATATCACTGAATATTTAAAATAGTATGCCACCTTTAGCTCAGCCTCTTGAAAGTTACTACTCCTTCCTAATTTTCGGTGTCGACAACTTCAGCACATGGTAAGTAATTGTTTGGCCTGGATGCCCTTCCTTTGGTAATAATAGGCTGACATCATTTATTCATGTTCATACACCTTTTCATCCTTCTTACATCTGCGCATTGCGGCAACCAGCTCTTTAAAGGTACGGTTGAAATCTTGGTGTGACCTGTAGTGTCAGTAAATGATTTAATTTGTTTTCATTTTGGGAGTATTAAAGCATACTTATATCTTTCTGCGACTTATACTGGTCAGATTCAATACCTCTCGTTTAAAAAAAAGGTTATTTCTTTAATGAGCACATTTTTGAATATTATTTTAAACAATATTACATCTCATGATGACTTGTTTGGTTAATGTAAACTGTAAAGTGTTTAAATCGGCAGCACAGTTTTGTAAATTGAAACTATTGTGGATATAGAAAGAAGCAAACTAAGATAACTTCAAGTGCGTTGGTTTCATTGATGTCACTTTATCTTATGGATGTTTTTAGCCTATGTGCACGTTTGAGTTGCTGTCTCGCGGCTAAATGTACTTACAAACTATTCATTACACGGAATGTATGTAGCACGAGCGTAATACTGGTTAGGTAACCTGTAACTCTTTCTTGTGTGGCTGGATGGCGTGTGCCAGGGGCACCCTTTGTCTGCATTATCTGCCCACACCGACACAAGAGCAATTTTCTAGATGATATTTCCTAATGTGTTTATGTCTTTAGACACCCTCCAGAAGCCCCTAAATGGCCAAAAAAAACTGAAACTTGCCACACTTATAATGTAATATGTTCAACTGAAAGGTTTTTAATGGATATAAATGTGTACTGCCATGGCTATTTAGTCCAATTTATATAGGAAGAACCTTATCAAACAGCTAGAAAAGCTACTAGCTCTACTTCTACTTAGACTATTCAGTATTCATAATCGAGTCAAGCGATCTGCAGTTGCTATTTTTGGTATACATTATTAATAACTATAAATAAATCAGCGTTAGTAAAATAGTAAAATGTCATCACTATTGGCCGCAAAAGAAAATATATTAGCTCATTTTTTTCTTAAAAGTCCTTCCTATAAAATAAAAATTGAACCCCACCATTGATCGAATCCAGGTTCTTCCTGTGCCCATGGTCATTTAACTTCTGTTTAGTATTTCTGAAGAACAATGATACAAAAATAACTTTGTCTCCAATATCCAAGATGTATCGTAAAAATAAAACATATGAAGTTGTTGTTTTTTTTCTCTGGGCCAGCCTTGAGTCTTGCGCGTACACCATTTTCTAAAAATATCGTCGTTGTTTGGACTTTTCCACCGGTTAAAGGAGGAATGGATGGAGGTAAAAAGATGGGGAAAGAGGAGACTGCGCGCGTATCGATCTTAACATTCTTTTAAGGCCACTCATCACATTCCTTAGCTTTGCGTTATCTCTTTTACAGTTTTTATAACGTAACACTTTTGTACACACACACACACACACACACACACACAAAAGTACTGATCTGTACAAGCCTGTTAAAATTCAAATGTCTCCTAATTAGCATATAGATCGCCTCCCACCTACCCCACCCCACAATCACCAACTACCTTTTTTTACGTCCTGGTACTAAAGTACGAGCTAAGTTCCTTAAAGTTGACAATGTGTTATGTTTCTGTCTCAAATCGGAACATCAAACATTGAGCTGATGCATCCAACCATGTTAGAGTAGACGTATAGTCCAATTTTTCATAGAATGACATCTAGAAATAACTACTAGATCTTTCGCGTGTTATTACATCAAGTCATTTTATCTGCAGAGGTCATTTTTGATAGATAATATCTAACGGAACGTGGTCATATCCGCCCCGGCGTCCTTGGTTCAAATCCTGACCACGTTGGTATGTGGCCTGATCACCCTGGATCCAGGTGCGTCAGTTTACATCTCACCGCAAGATTTAAATATTTAAATATATTGTGTCCGTGCGCCAGGTAGTTTCACGTTCCCTACCAACGATTAGACTGGGGTTAATTTATATTAAAGATATCCTAAGTTAAAGATCACAAATTAATATTTAGGATTAATTTACTCCACACTTTGGTTTTGGTTACTAAAGAATGCAGATGTTACTGTAAAAGTCTGTAGACCGGTAAATCTTAGAATTTTCCGGTATATCCTAGCATTTACCTATATTTGTTGGTAAGAATCCGAAATATCTTATAAAATGTTTACATTTTGAGTTTTAGCCATCTCTAGAGTGGGATGGGAGATAATATTGAGTGCTGGTCAAAGCTAGAACTGGGGTTCCTCTCTCCCACCTCATTATAGAGATGGTTAAAACTCAAAATGTCAACATTTTCTAAGTTATTTCGGAATTTTACCAACAGATATCGGTAAATGCTAGGATATACTGGTAAATTATAAGATATACCGGTCTTCAGACTTTTGAAGTAACACATATACTAAATAATGGAAGTTGAGTTGGAGTGACTGCGCGAGTGTGTAAGCTCTGTGTGGTGTGATCTCCAGTGTTTCTCCAATGTCTGCCACGAGGGCTTCTTGCAACCCCCACCTCGTGCCCTTGGACGATTTCCCTTCTGAGAAAGAAATCGGCCAAGGTCCTTTCACTGTCACTTAAAAAATTGCAACTCGATTTGGGGTGATCTTTTACAATTCGTCCTGTCCTTTACTGCTAGTTTTTAAGTAGCATAAATAAATAAAAAATGTACTGTACCCTTATTTTAGAAAGTGGTACCAAGTGACATTTCAGCACGTCCTTTGCTAAAACTTATATAAATCCTGCTAAATTTGACATGAAATATATGTTATGCTTCAAATATGAATACCTATAAAATAACACAAAGAATATAATAAAATGTTATCAAATTTGGTTCTAAAAATATGTTTGTATTTTCAATAAGCCCTTTTCTATGGAAATTGGACTGCATACACCTTTTATTGGGAGCGTTGCACTGAAGGCAAACGTTTGAAATGTGATTACATATTGTAGTGAAGCTGCTCATCACATCTTAAAATGTAACAGAAATAGTTCCTAGTGCAAAACTTTTTTATTTTCCAGTGCCATGTGGCTTACTCTTCATTTAAGCTATCTGAATCATGAACGAGTTTAAAGATACATGATGTATAAGGTGAATTTCAAGTGAATGGATAAGAGAGAGGATGGGAAAACAAAGGGTGGGGGGAATTTTGGCCGGATCAGTATGATCCTGGCCAAGGATGTCCAAGCATTTTAAAATATAGTTTATCCCTAATGTTTGGCGCCCTAAATGTAACGAAGTATTGGTTAAAAAATAATGTTGGTCAACACTTGATAAATGGTCACATGGTCTAAGGCAGGGTGCACAAACTTTTAGCACCTGAAGACCACTTTTACTTTAACTGATTCGTTGCGGGCCGCAAGGCGATTCCCTTCGATCACCCCCTGTTTCACCAACCACCCACTTACCCTATTTTTACCAATAGGCCTGTTAACTCTAGTAAAAAAATATGCTTCAAAGTTATACTTATGACATATTAAAACTTACACAGCTATTCTTAAACTAGCTCTAGTAGGCTATTGATACTAAAGAAAAAGTCACACCTCAAATAAAAAAAAACTTTTGAGATCACAGGAGCCATAGATATTATATTCCAAAATAAAAAAATAGATATTTTAAAAAATCCTCTTTTAAAAAACTAACACACAATTGCATTAAAATTATTTATTTGAAAGAACGCACATGTTTACAAAAGATAATACACAACTGGTTACCTGGTGGCTTAGGGGTAAGGTGTCAGACTTCTGTGCTGGGAGTCGGGGTTCAATCCTCGATCCTGACACAGATTTATCTGATTACCAAACCCTCTGACAAGACGTGTATTAATCACAGCTTGTGAATGTGGGGAATTACAGGCCTCCACCGTGGTTCGGATTCCATGTTAAACTGTAGGTCCTCCATTTCACACCCTACCATTACACATTAGCGTAAGTGCGTGTATCCCGAACGGGTAGTAAGACACGGTGCTAATAGTAATAGATAATACACAAATAGACCACCATTACTGTTTACTTACAGTTTGCCTAATTAGAGACGGTTTTACATTAGTCTGTCAATATCGGGTTCAATGTTGGACACACAGATTTTCAAGTTTCCCTCCAATTGTTTGTCATTCAGACAGGAACGACCTCTTGATTTGATCTGGTTCATCAAAGAAAATGACTGTTCACATAAGTAGGTACTTCTGAATCTTGTCGTTTTTAGAGCACGATTGTTTGTTGCTTCTATTTCCTTAGGTAGGTTTTTTTTTTTAATAAAATTTCAGTCGAGAAACTTCTGAAAATTTTGCCTTCAATTCAGAGTTAAATTGAAGATCATTTAGTTCCCTATTTAAATCGGGTGGTGCAGAACAGGACAATTTGATGTTCTGGGTGGATTCCTGAACACAATTTTAAATCGTGTCGACCATTAGAACGCAGCATAAAAGGAGGTTGAGGGTCGTGGGCTGTGGACACATGGTTTAAGGCATCACTCTCCTAATAGAATGAAACACCGATGATGGTAGTGTTGGAGCTTGAACTCCGGTAAGATATACACACTAAGGGGGAGAGTTTCTCCAAAACTGTTTCCCACACTCCCTCCACGCAGATGTGGGTGCGTTTCATCTTCCTTATCCGTATAATATCAGGGTGAATATGAGGATATATAGAAATGGTAGTAAAACGCTGTGCATAAAAAAAAAAGTTGGCTTACGTCAACTGTGGCTCCGACAATATGAAATCAAGACATGTAGATCGATATAGGAGACAGCCAAAGTCTGTCTGCCGTCGTTTCATTCTATGTCCACCTCCAATATCAGAGAAATACTGCCTATATGGAGGGACTTATTTATTGAGTATGGAAGGGGAAATCAATTTCAGCGGCTTAGAGAGGTCTTTTATGGACATCTTTATCTCAAACACAAACCAATCTTGCAGTTTAAATTCATCAAATAGTGCTAAAATGTAGGGGTATACGGGATTACAGCGGGAAAATATATTTCCCGTTCCCAACCCGATTGTCGATACAGAGATACTGTAATCTCGAAAATTTCGGGAATTGTTCTTTCATTCCTGAGTATAGAAAACATTGGGTAACTCAACACATTTTTATGTTTGCTATTATTATGTTTATTTATTTTATATCTCACTTAGTTATTCATTTAACAAATTAAATATTGCACAGTGTTTTAAGATAGTATCAGAAATATCTAATTTTATATACATTTTTAATTCCCGTTCTCATCCCGAAGTATGGGATTATAAAATTCTCGTTCCCGTTCTCGTCTCGGTTGTTGAATCTCGTTCCCGATCTCGTCTTGGTTGTTGAATCTCGTTCCCGATCTCGTCTCGGTTGTTGAATCTCGCTCACCGATCTCATCTCGGTTGTTGAATCTTGCTCACCAATCTCATCTCGGTTGTTTAATCTCGTTCCCGATCTCGTCTCGGTTGTTGAATCTCGTTCCCGATCTCGTCTCGGTTGTTGAATCTCGTTCACCGATCTCATCTCGGTTGTTGAATCTCGTTCCCGATCTCGACTCGGTTGTTGAATCTCGTTCCCGATCTCGTCTCGGTTGTTGAATCTCGTTCCCGATATCGTCTTGGTTGTTGAATCTCGTTCCTGATCTCGTCTCGGTTATTGAATCTCGTTTCCGATCTCGTCTTGAAATAAAAAACTCAATCTCGCACACCCCTACTAAAATACCTCCTTTCTCCCAAATACTTCCAACCGGAGAATTAATAATGTGTACAAGAGGAAGAAACCTCGTATCAAAACAAAAAACGTACCTAGACCTTGTATCAAAAGTGCAAAGGGAAAAAACAGCTGCATAACCCGCTTCGGTGGCCGCATGGTCTAAGGTATTACGCTCGCAGTAGAGTAGACTGCCGATGACGGGGAGATCGTGGTTCAAATCTCGTTTGGGAGTACTGAGGGTAGTTTTTCCAACATAGTTTTCCACTTTCCCTCTATTAGAATGTTGGTATACTTCTTTGAAATACAGCTTTCCTCATCTCTAAAACCACTAACTTAATTATTACATAAGTGTATGACCTGGACAGGTAGTAAGACCCGGTGCTAATAAAAAAAAGCATAACGCGGAAAAATGGCAAACATTTGTTGTGAAAACAAACCCCTTACTTTTTACTATAATTACAATACAATACAATAATAAAACTACAGGGACAGCCCCCTTAATCTTTACAATAGGTTAGGTTGGCTAGATTCGGTTAGGTTAGGTCAATAACTGGCTAGTTCTCAAAACTCACCATACTTATAGTTTCTGAAAACCATACATTTCTTGTGGTGTTGCCATACATGGCTCAGAGATTACAAACAATGTCACACTTTTAATGCGCTTTTGATATACTACAAAGCATGTGCACTAATTATGCCTTTGCGCTTTCGGTACGTAGCCACTTCCAACGGTGTCCTGACAATTGCGTACCACGACAATTGCATCCAAAGGGTCGAGCAGGTAGGCGACTCAGGTAGAGGTCAGCTTCGGAGTGATAATTGCGTACACCCTGGTTAGTTTAGGTTAGTTTAGCTTAGGCTAGTTTAGGTTAGCTCAGGTCTTTAAAAAATGGGGGTTGTCAATGGTTCTGGGAGCAAATAAGACCCCCTATACCAATGGTGATTGGAAGAAAATAAAAATAGCCTACACAGCTTTATATTCCTTACGTCAATCATTGAAATTGACCAACGGCCGACTCGGGTAGAAAAATAAACAACTGTGCACAAGAGTCGCCATTTCTTGGTTGTACGCAATGATCATATATTCCTTCCACCACGTTCGAACTATGTTATTTTAGCTAAGCTAGAGGTGAGGACTATGAAGCATTTGCTTGAAGGAAGCGTGGGAAAAACTGGAATAATTATAAATACCGTCACCAGCAAGACAGATACGCTTGAAATTTAGTCCGTGTGACCACTGATGTATACTTTGAATCGCCCAAAACATATCGACACTTTATCGGGCCAATTAAATATGGCACGGGTAGAAATCATAAATACGAGCGTGTTATAACTCTGGTTATAATTGAAATGGTGTGTGTGTGTTGGGGGGACAGATCGACATGCGTGAATCTAATTTGCCCTTGGTTGGTCACGCATTGATTGACCTCTGCACCCCCGATTCCCCCGCTCTGGAGTAGCTAGCATACCTACATGTTCGGTGCTATGGAGCCCCCCCTCCCCCTCCATCCTTTTTCACCCAACCTTCGTCTGGCCGACTGGCTGACTTCATCTGTTGGACTTGCGCATAGGATCGATATGGAAAGCTGAGTTCAGCCGGGTTCACAGCTCCACTGTCAGGTCGAAGGTGCAGACTTAGGTGAATTCTTGGACTAGGGGTTAGAGGGGCTGGTAGTAGGAGAGGGAGGATGTCACCCCCAAAAAAAAGCTTTGCATTAACTGTGTCCATCTGATTTGGGGTCATCCATAAACCACGAAAAAGCTTTTTTTTACTCCCCCCCGTGTGACACCAAGTAGATATTTCAGCATGACCTCCCCTCCCTCCAGCCTGTGTTACGTACCTTTTCACATCAATAGTTAAATGTCACCCGCTTCGATGGCCACATGGCTTAATCCGCTACTCTCGCAGTAGACTAGACTGCCAATTACGGGGAGATCGAGTCTCAAATCACAGTAAGGGTGTTTTTCCCAAAATGGTTTTCCGATCTTTCTTCAAGCAAATGTGGCACATTTCCTCTAAATATAACCTTCATAATCCCTAAAACGATTAGCGTTTATTATTACAAAAGCGCCTGGCCCGAACGGTTAGTAAGACAAATTGCTAAAAAAAAGTGAATATCATTATTTCATAAGGAATCTTTTGTGGCACTAAAAGAGCCACTCAGATTTAATACTTCTAAGAATCAGAAGTTATTTATAGGTGTCTTTACTAACGGTGAAAACATAAACAGTAAATTATTCTTCAACTTATATTTTTAATAAATCTTATTATGAATACTGTAGTACACCTCTCCCTGTAGCACCATACATACCTTAGAGACCCCTCCCCTGCTACCCTCTCTCAACAGTGTCATGTGGTTTATGGAGCACCCCTTAGTTATTAGAATGCACCTGATTATTATTCGGATGGACCACTCGATAATTTTACCCAAGGATGGACACTCACTGAACAGTGAATGATAACTATCGTTATACTGTAGCATCTATGTCTTTTTAGTAAAACTATCGGCGATATCTTCTACTTACCTGGGCTATCTGCATTTAAATTACACTAGTGGGGAGGTAGAATTTAGAGGAAATGAGACCACATCCACATGAAGATAAAGTAGTAAATCATTTAGTTATTAAAACATTCTCAGTTCACCTGGTCGGGACTAAAACCCCAACCTCCCCACTACTGACAGAGCAGTTTAGATAAGGTAACATTTAATCCACTTCCCAAAGGGATTTAGGTTGCACTGAGTGTGAACACTCACCATGGACTAGTTATTTTCCCAGTCTCGTTCAAGGCGAATGCTGGCACAATTCTATTACTCTTTAACCTTTCATTCTTAATATTCTTTAAATTGAAAAATGACATTTACACACGGGAATCAAACCCAGGATCTATTGATTAGTACGCCAATGCTCTAACCACTGAGCTATCCAGGAATCATCCCGTGCCCAGGTCATTCTTTCACTCATATTTTAAGGCAGAGTCTGTGATGGACGTGCGTCAGTTACATATGAGCTATCAATTAAGATCACGAACTCTTAGATAAACATTCATCTTCGACTCAGGAGAGCTTTCTGCTGCCAACAAACAGTACAGTGACAACTGTGC
This sequence comes from Timema cristinae, assembly GCA_039000515.1. Lineage (NCBI taxonomy): Eukaryota > Metazoa > Arthropoda > Insecta > Phasmatodea > Timematidae > Timema > Timema cristinae. Next base: position 40,629,056 of record JBCFYV010000001.1, read on the forward strand.
GAATGCGCTATCATTATTAAAATTAATCCTACTTTGCCATTTGGTTGACGGAGGCGGAGAAAAATAAAATAATACGCTTAGGTCACCCGAGGACTAAACATCAAGATCATCAAGTCCTATTTACCGGTGACGGGGATGCCCGGGCTAGCATCCCGGCTGACGAATAGCTCAGACGCAAGAGCACGGATAAAATATTTCAAGTTAATAAATAGATTTCGCTTTTACTGAGCGAGCTTTTCAGCGATCACAGTCACGTCATAAATATATTTTTTTTATTTTAAATTATGGTTTTATTTTTACCTTTTTTTTTAAAAAAAATATATAAATTAAAGGATTAAATTTTTTTAATGGCTCATAAATATAATTCTTTTAAAAAATAAAAGTCCGTTGAAACGTCTAAAAAACGAGAAAAGTTATTTTATTTGAATCAATACTGCGTAGGATAACATGGCGGGAGAAGAAGGTGGGTTTGTTAATGCGTAGAAGGGGAAATGGGGCAAGCAAGCAAACAGCTTATCAGCCTACCAAATTGTTATAGTGAGAAGAAGGAACGCTCAGGTACCAAGAGTTGAAGAAAGAGAATCTCAAGACGTGACATGAAATGATGCATCCCGCACAACGTCTACTCTTAATCTAACGCATTGGTAAAAAGAGAGCGAACAGTTAAATATAATATAAAAAAATATTGTTCATTATACTAAGTAGTAAGTACTTTACTTTGTTGGTTTATCTTAAGGCGACCGCCTCGGTCAGTGAAAGAGCATCATTCGAGCCACACAGCTTAAAACACAATTATCTGTGTTCGTTTTCTGGGATTCCATCTCTATTCTGTATTATCTTGTACTCTCTTTCGCCCTTCACCTCTAACCACTCTTTGTCATGTCATTAAGAAAGAAAGGAGAGAAAACCACGAAACTTCTTAACTCAAGGTAAAGAGGAAAGCTCGCTGATAGTTTTCAAACATGTTTAACATTTTGTTGTGAGCTTATCAAGAAATAACTGTATTTGTTACAGGAAGGTTAAATCTAGAGCCCCCTTTTATAAAATCTAGTCTCACAAGTCGTTGAAAACGAGCAAATGTTACATTTGCACACATTTATTACTAGTACTAAGACTCAAAACATAGGGTTGTTAAGGGGGAAAAGAAACCTTTTGGAATCTTGCTACTTTATTTTTGCGGGAACCACATTTTGAAATAACGCGTCGAAGAATTAAATATTGTTATAGAGTCATCCATAAACCACGTAACGCTGTTGAGAAGGGTGAGGGGAGATAACTTATTATTCTGAGTATTATTGAACCGTGACAAATTTACAGATCGAGGGGTGGGGGGACTCTCCCCTGAGTATAAAATAATCAAAAATATATTGAAACCAATACCTTTATCTTGTAAAGATTGGCTTATACCTCTCTTACCCTATCTCCATGACCTAACGTTTTAGGACCATGTACTCTACATATTTATTTCTTCTATTGGGAAAGTGACTTTTTGTTTTATGCTTTTTGTATTTAAATTACAAATTTGTTAACCTAAATTGTGTTTATTCTTATGAATTTTATTTTTATTACTATAATATTTATCAATTAAAATTATTTTATAAACTAGCACTATTATTACTATAAATATTATTGTCAAAATTATTATAAATATTATTTTTAGTTAAAATTATTAAATTTTTACTTGAATGAGCCTTATAACCAATCATTCGCCTCCTCGACAACAGGCCCTGAATACGCCCTTAGTATTAAATCTGATTCCCTTATCTGAAAGCTTCACTCTGAACATAAAAAGGAATACTTATAGAAAACTCCACTCTAATGTTGACAAGTAGAACCACATCGCTAGCGCTCGCGGCGTTAGTGGCTCGAACTAAAAGATTCAAAGCGGGACTTTACATTTGGAACACAATGCATTCTCTATTGCGGAATGTTAGTTTATCAATTCTTGTGTCAAATCTAATCAAATGTAACTAGACCCCGTTATTTTATGAATAAACCACGTTATAAAATGTAAATTCTAGCTAAACTCCTTCTTTAAATTAAACGACAAATTGCTAACAAAATAGAAATGATGAATTTTATATATACTTCACACTTCCTTTTCTATAGACTCCGCGTCCACGCATGCTCATTCCTCTGTGACGTCATTGCAAGCTACTACTAGCGATAGTGCACCAAACTAGTCTACAGGATTAGCTAGTCCTATAAGAGTGCCCCTATTATGCCTTTGAAATAATGATATTCACTCTTGATGTGAAAAGTTACGTAAAACAGGTTGTATGTGGAGGGGAGAGCCGGAAATTACATGAGGCAGAGTGGAGGGTTGAAAAAAAAAGGTAAGAAAATAGCTTCACGTGGTTTATGGATGACCCTTATATGGTTTCCCTCTTCATGCAAACGTGGGTACATTCCTTTTAAATTATACCTCAGTCACCCCTTCCTGATTAGTGTAAAAACGTGGATACCTCGAAAAGGTAGTAAAATAAAGCGGCGCAAGGTAATAAAACAAAATAAAGCACACATAAATCCTTCAACAAAGTTAGTAGAGCTAATTGACATTAACTATTGTGAAAAAACATTTTTATATTAGTACGGAGAGTATCTTCTCCATCTTAAGTTAACAACCCTGAGGTTGGTTTGATGTGATCTCTTTCTACCCGGAACTGGGCATGAACTCACCCCTTCGGCTGGTTAGTGCTTTCTGCGCCATCTGGTAGAATTATTATTATTATTATTATTCTTATTATTATTATTATTATTATTATTAGCACCGCGTCTTACTACCCGTTCGGGTTATACGCACTTACGCTAATGTGTAATGGTAGGGTGATTGTGAGATGAAATGAAGGACCTACAGTTTAACGTGGAATCCGAACCACGGTGGTGGCCTGGCATTCCCCACATTCACAAGATGTCTTGTCAGAGGTATCTGGTAGAAAACATATGTACTAGGGGAGTTCATGAAGTATGGTTGTTCCCCGTTGTCTTCCACACTGAAATTCTATGAGCGAGCGCGAAAGAGCCTAAAATAAAGTAAATGGGTATATTTGAATTGAAATTATAGGAATTATACAAAATAAAATTATTAGAAAATGAAAACAAATATTTTTAAAATATCGAGATCCCTTCTAATTGCCTTGAAATAAATTAATGAAGAGATGTCAATTGAACTACAGTATTACGTACCTATTTAATTTTACATGTGATTAATTAGAACAATTTTTCTTCCAGGTGTATATAAAAGCCAATTTGTGGGATGATTTTAATTTGAATTTATTTACTATTTTATTTGGGAGATATATTATATTTTGACTGCCTAATTGGGGTAAAAGAATTGCATTGCAATAGACTGTAAATTATCCCACAGCCTTATTCTTGTATTCTTATATTGTAATTAGCTATGCTTTACCCGGGTAACATGTGGAAAACAACAATATATTTTAAGAAAACAATTGTATAGTTGATCAGAATTTAACGTTGGCTAATCGATTAAAATTCATGTTTACAATTCTCCTACATACCCGTATTCCTCTTTGTCTGGTGGCAAAAATGTGGACCGGGCTCTTCTTTGTCCACTGGCAGAAGTGTAAAGTGTGAACCGTGTTCCTCTCTGTCCGGTGGCAAAAAGTGTGAACCGTGTTCCTCTCTGTCCGGTGGCAAAAAGTGTGAACCGTGTTCCTCTCTGTTTGGTGGCAAAAAGTGTGAACCATGTTCCTCTCTGTCCGTTGGCAAAAAGTATGAACCGTGTTCCTCTCTGTCTGGTGGCAAAAAGTGTGAACCGTGTTCCTCTCTGTCTGGCGGCAAAAAGTGTGAACCGTGTTCCTCTCTGTCTGGTGGCAAAAAGTGTGAACCGTGTTCCTATCTGTCCGGTGGCAAAAAATGTGGACCATGTTCCTCTGCCTGGTGGCAAAAAGTATAAAGTGTGAGTGGTGAGCTGTGTCTCTTTTTGTCTGATGACAGAGGTGTAAAATGGGAATCGTGCTGCTTTATTTATTATGATGGACATAATGTGTTTATGGTTCGATTTACCCACATTGTTCGGCAAGTGGACGAAATGTCAGGCTTATTTAGTATGGGGGGAAGGGGGACGGCTGGAGATGGGTAGATCGTGTTTCGGATCCTAGCCTGTTCTACTGATGATGATTTTCCTTGATGTTTTTCATCTCTGTTTCTTCCTCAGGAATGCCATTGAAATATCTATAACTTTTACCTTCTTTTACGCTAGTCTATTAGCAAAGTTTAATAGGGATGGCCCGGGTGGTTATTAAGACATAGTGGGAATTTAAAAAAAAAAGTTATTATCTTTCTTTTCTTTACTTTTTCTCAAATGTAAGCACACTGTTATAAGTTTTTTTACATGTATAAAAAAATAAGTTTCTGTGAAATCATCTCATCAGCAATCTCCCTTTCCACCGTATACTTGACTAAGAAGAAGGGTGGTTATAGTTAGATTATGGTGGAAAGAAGGGATAGTTAATAAGGATCGCGATGTAGGGTAGAGTTTAGCCTATGGTACACCTCCCCACTGCGTCATCCGGGTTGCCATGGCAACCATCTGGTTATTTGTCACGCAGTAGCTGTTTTACTCTCGCTGCAAGCACTCTCCCTGTCTGGGAAAACGGGACATCGCGGGGGGGTGGGGGGGGGGGCACGTTATTGCAGGTGGGCGCTAGGGGACCATCCATAAACCACGTAACGCCGAGGAGTTGGGGGGGGGGGCTCTGATGTATGCATGGTGTTACATGGGGGAGGGTGGGTACATCACAGTGTTACGTAACACAGATCTTAATTTTAATGTTTTATTATTATTATTATTATTATTATTAGCACCGCGTCTTACTACCCGTTCGGGTTATACGCACTTACGCTAATGTGTAATGGTAGGGTGATTGTGAGATGAAATGAAGGACCTACAGTTTAACGTGGAATCCGAACCACGGTGGTGACCTGGCATTCCACACATTCACAAGATGTCTTGTCAGAGGTGTAGGAAGGGTTTGGAAATCAGATAAATCTGTGCCGGGACCGAGGATCGAACCCCGGCCGCCAGCATAGAAGTCTGACACCGTACCCCTAGACCACCAGGTCACCCAATTTTAATGTTGAAAAAATAATATTATAGTCTATGTTTTCACCGCTAGTATAATATTTAGCACCGCGTCTTACTACCCGTTCGGGTTAAACGCTTTAAATACTAATTACGCTAATGTATTAGGAATTGGAAAGCTTTAATTAGGGGAATTGAACCCGCATTTGCGTGGAGGTAGAGTGGAAAACCATTTAGGAAAAACCACCCCCAGTTCACCCAACCGAGATTCGAACCTCGATCTCCCCGTCCTCAGCAGTCGAGCTAAACACGACAAGCGCGTTAGCCAACTACGCCACCGAGGCGGGTCACCGCTAGTAAATACACTTATGGATAACTTCTGATTCTTTTAGATCTGAGTCCCTCTTCTGGTGACACACAAGTTTCCTTATGAAATAAAGGCATTCATTCTTGATGTGACAAATTATGTAACACAGGTTGTATAATGGAAGGGGATGGGCGGTTAAAAAAGGTGAGAAAAAAGCGTTTACGTGGTTTATGTATAAAACTTAAAGAACGATTTTTAAAAAAAAATGTATCCCGATACAAACGATAGCATTTATTGTACCAGATGTTGTGGTCACAAGATAATACCGTGCGAACACACAAGGGTTGTACAAAATTGGCTTTGCACAGCTCATTGTATGCAATATCTTGGAACTATGTGTAGGAGGTGACTGACTTGAGCTGAGCTTTGGAATTGTAATTTTCGCCGCGAGCATTACATTACAAAGCTAGTGATTGGAGCGCGGTGAATAGTTTACTTCAAATGCTCCGATTGGCACTGCTCAGAATTTTTTTCGTTTCTAGCCGAAATGTCGGGCCTAGACGACGCAAGTGCTGCGTTTATTTTAATGGGCTGTTACTTTTGAAAAAAGAAGAAAATACAGAAACTATGGTGGCAGACGAATCTATTTAGAGAAAGGAATGTTAATGGTGTATCAATACTATCGAATATTTTGAAAAATCGGTAAGTTAGTGATCAATAAAAAAATCCTGAGGATCCTACAACATTTTTTTTTTTATATATTTTTTAGTAAAAACTAAAGTTTTTTTCTTGGTTCCACTCCATTGTGAGCAAACATTTGCAGCAAATTGTTAGTAGCACAAATTGCGTCTTCACTCCAATAGATACTAATGACGACTGGATGACTGTGCTCGGCATGTGTGGCGAGACAGCTCTATTGACTTGTAATGTAAACTAATTAAACGAATTCACGGCAAAAAAAAAACCGACATTCGGGTGGAGCACGTGCGCTCGGCTCGTCGCTTGTAACAAACATTGTATCGACTAGCGAATTCCAACTAAAAATTGCTGTATGATCACTAGCACTACCTATCCACCAGGTGTGCTAACTTAAAAAAGACAAATTCACTGAAAATAGCTTAAATTAACAAAAATAATTACTGAAAAAAACAAAGACACAGCTAACCAGCTTCTTTTTTTTTTTTACACGTACACTGTTTAACAACAGAGAAAAGGTAATAAATAGGAATCTAAAATCACCTAGCCGTAGATTTATTTGGAAGGACATATAACCCCAAATAAAACAAAAGGAAAAAGTTCGAGGCCGAACATCTCCAAAGCACACAAACTCCAAATGTCCTCCACGCAGAAACATATTGTAAACAACCTCCAACAAAACTTTAGTAGTTGAACCTTCGACAAGACGTGTATTAATCACAACTTGTGAATGTGGGGAATGCCAGGCCTCCACCGTGGTTCGGATTCCAAGTTAAACTGTAGGTCCTCCATTTCATCTCACAATCACCCTACCATTACACATTAGCGTAAGTGCGTATAACCCGAACGGGTAGTAAGACGCGGTGCTAATAATAATAATAATAATTGAATGCAAACTCACATTTTGAAATATTATTATTGAGAATTATTATCATTATTACTATTATTATTATTTATTATTATTATTATTACTACTACTATTACTATCACTCCTTCAACAGAATCCATTCATAAAAAGTTGTTTAAACTTGTGGGTGGCATAATGTGGGCTTATATTTCTAAACTCCCAGGGAGCACAATAAAAACAACCTCGATAAACTGGAACATATCCTCAAAATACTTCCCGTCATACAGTGACCGACAATCCCTTTGTTCAGTCCTTCAAAACACACAAGAGGTGTTCTCTTAACGGTCCAGACCTTGTTCAAATATCTGGGAACTACGGGTGGTCCAGAAACACTAACTAACTCGGGTGGTCCAGGTCTCAATGCCTGTCTCCTAAAACTCGCAAGGTAATCAGACCTTTGCGACAAAACCACTCTCTTGTCAAACGTCGAAGGCTCCAAGTCCTGACATCACAACACGCCACTGTATGGCAGAAATTCCCTGCCTCAACTCAGCTCCCATCAAAAGTTCCCCTTACATTACCTGCCGGTCCCTAACTTACTCTCCAGGACACTAAAACTAACTCCCGCATAAAAATATACTCCCGAAAAATACTCAACAAAACCTTTTAAAAAATGGCTAAATTCCCCTCGAGATGCCCCAAGTCATTTGGAAGATTGTCGTTCGTTACTCGACCATTATACTCTACTTTTAGAAATTAGGATAATTTTACATAAACAATTTGATTAACTACCCCTAATTTTATACTCTATCCTAAATGTATTAATTATTAGCGCTAAACACTTTAATAAAATATACAGGTTTATAATTAATTGGCAACTGAAAACTTTACTGTATAGTCGGATATCCTTTATTATTATTATTATTATTATTATTATTATTATTATTATTATTATTATTATTATTATTTCACTATTTTAATGATACCTATATTTTCAATATGATAATTTAATTTGACAAATTTTTTTTTATATAACTTTTAGTCTAACGATAAGTAAATTATTACAAGCGTCGAAGATTTGTATATTTATGAGGAGTGATGCCTGACGTGAGCGATTGTGTAACACATCTAATATCTCCTTATGCGGACAGAAAAAGGACCATTGTGGATCCATGGATTCTTCCTCCTTGAGCGCCGTCCACATGCTTGGGTAACCTACATTAGCCCAATCGCTTCTTTGGTGCTGACTGACAGCTCACCGCTGACTTCTGACAGTAAATATTTAGGTATATACCTAAATTTTGATGTCAGAAGTGACAGCTGCTAAACACATGTTTTTGCAGATCATATGGTTCGGCGTAGGGATACATAATTTGGTCTGGTAACTTTTCAAAGCTCTCAGCTGTCAGCTGTCAGTCAGCACCAAAGAAGCCATGGGGCTACTGTAGCTCCCCACTGGATCTCTTCTCTTTGACCGTTCAGCCGCTCGGGAAATCTGACTTTACTGTAACAAAACCACAACTTGATAACATATTTTTTGCTCCAATTGGCTATGTGGCCGGTATGGCAATTTTATAAGTAAGTGTGTGCTACCAATACTTGGAGACTTTTCAAGAGGAACTGCTTCTATGAGAACCGTATCCTATACCTACATATGTACGCACGCACGTACGCATGTGTGGACGTACGTACGTATGCATGCATATATGTATGTATGTATGTATTTTATTAATGTATGTTTATATATGTATATGTGTTTATATGTATGTTGGCCCCCATTATTAATTAGGGTACAGTAAATTCACGATCTTAGTTTACTTGGATGACAGCTCAAAAGATTACTAGAAATAGTCCCTAAGGTATCCCTACGCCAACATCTGACATCTGTCACTTTGGATAGCTGTAATGAAAACATTTGTTAATGTATGAATGTGATCGTTAAATAGAGTAATTTAGGCCAATATTATTTATATTTATTTGAGGTCGGAAACAAAGCTTATTTATCATTTTATTCCACTTAAAAAATTACTATTCACATCTCTTTCACAAAAAGTCTAAGGGATATAATTCAAAATGGTGACCGACGAATTTAAACCGTGTGATTGGACATGACGGAAACAAGTTATTGACATTGTTGCACCCACGCAATAGATACAAATATGTTATTCAGTTAAATATTTTGAAATATGATAAAATAATCATAAAATAATATATTACATATAAAAAAATTATAAGTATTTTCTCTTTTTCCAAATAAATGCGATGCCTATATTAAAAGGTATTATAAATGCAACACATTATACATAATAGATAACATTCCAAAACGAAGAATGATTAGCCTACTTCTAATTATGTATGAAATATTGTTTCAGATTGGGTACAAAGAAATAATTAAAAGTAATGAAATAGTGTGAGAAAACTCAAGTTTACCTTATTTTAAATGTAAAATATAACATATAATTAAAAAAGTTAAAATTTATAGCAAATAGTGATTTTTTTACAAGTTTTGGCAACCCAAAACTTAAACATATGACTTTTGAACTGTTATCCAGTTAAAAACCTATCATGAACAGGCTTTACGCTGCCAACACCCTTGATTGATAATAATATTATTACCTGCACAGGTGGACACAGCCTATCTGCCAATTTTGTTCAGTCTAATTTGTCAGTGACTAGAAGGTTTGGTTTCAAACACCGGTCGGATATAAGGATTTTTTAAATGAAATGTTCCCCACACTCTCTTGATGCATATGTGGGTATATACGTTTTAAATTCTCATTCCTTTAAATGAGTTTAACCTGGATGGGTAGTAAGACGCGGTCGGAATAAAATAATCTCTTGACCTGCACTAACCTTTCTCTTCTACGTAGGGCTGTTTAGTCTGAATCAATAAAAATTACCTACTCTGACTTCTAAAATTAAAAAAAACTTGTTTTATTGTAACAATATATCGTAGGTATATCATTTTAATTTCATACCCGCCTCGGTGGCGTAGTTGGCTAACGCGCTTGTCGTGTTGTGCTCTACTGTTGAGGACGGGGAGATCGAGGTTTGAATCTCGGTCGGGTGAACTGGGGGGGGGGGGGGTGTTCCTAAATGGTTTTCCACTCTCCCTCCACGCAAATGCGGGTTCACTTCCTATAATTCAACCTTCCCAATTCCTAATCCATTAGCGTAATTAGTACTTAAAGCTGTATAACCCGAACGGGTAGTAAGACTCGGTGCTAAATATTATTATTATTTTAATTTCATATTTTTTCCTTTCTTTCGACACCTCTGAGAAAAGTATTGTGATCGTCAAAAAAAAAAATCTAATTCGAGATTTTGATAATATCGACGTTTCATGATCCCCTGAAACAAAAAAAGGGTTTTTACAATGCCATATTTCTGTCTGTCTGACAATAAGGAGAGTTATCTACACTCTTCAAGGGGTGTTGCAAGAGAAGTTATCTAAACTCAAAGAGGTGTTTACAATGTTATTTTCTGTTCGGTTATAAGTCAGTCGACACCTTAAGAAATAGAAAACGTCCGATATCAGCCATTTTTACTGTGCAACATTTTAGTGGCAAACACTTTTTCCGGTTTAATTAAATATTGTATATTTATTTAATAAATAAATATTGAATCAAAATCAATTAAATTATTATTTGAGACTATTTAATGTGCACTTTCTGAACTGGCTGATTATATCAGCACATGACTTATGAACGAATTTAAATCTAAAACTGACACAACATCCAAACCCCGACCGTTAATTCATCATTGAAAGGGGAAACACCAATTACGCTAATGATAAATGTTTCGGCCATGTCGGGAACTGAATTCGTGACACTTAGCTCGGTAGGCAAGTATGTTACCGACTGAGCTAAGGTGCCGGACTGTAAATTATAATTAAAAGAGAGTGAACCCCAGTAATTACACATCTCATGGCTATATTTAATTACGCTCTGGTATTAGAGAATTATTGAGTTAAAACTTGGGTAGTATGTCTGTACAACTAAAGCTCACAAAATGGTATTAATATATTTGCCAACATATCCGAAATTATTGGTTTTATAAAGATACATTTCAAATAATTTATTTTAATTTTTAACAGTACTACAATTTTGCGATGATAAGTTATTTAATATTTTGTTTCTTTTCACCCTTTATTAAACTACTTTTAATTTTAGAGTTAAACAGACACACATATGGCATTGCAAAAAAAAACACATTTTTAGTGTTCGGGAGGTTATGAAACGTTGACATCCATTAACATCTCGGGTTAGATTTCTTTTACAGTTGCAATAAATTTATCTTATTTTATTTTATTTTTTTAAGTGTTCGAAAAGTTAAAAATTATATATATTTGCGTGTAGACGGAAATTATTGGTTTTATAAAAATATGCTTCAATTAAAATATTGTTATTATAAATAGACCTACATATTCGCAATGATAAGTAATTTCATATCTCAAAGAGATACGGAGATAAAATAAAAAATTAAAATTTACTCATCAGACCGGAACCCTTAATGTAATTTTGACAAAAAATTGAGCTTAGTCATTTTGTTGGTAATTGTTATCATTGCTTAGAAATGAAATTTAATAAAAATCGTTAGAGCCGATTTTGATAAAATCTATTATTTTTTTCTTTTCACCCTTCAGTAGACTACCCTTAATTTTAATGTTAGATATCTAATTCTAAAAAACCCTCGGGGCAACCCTATGAAAACCCTAGATACAAAATTTTACCCCAGCCGATAAAATAGTTTAGGCTCTACTACTAAGTACACACAGACAGACAAACGGAAATGCAAAAACCACCTTTTCGTATTCGTGTGATCATAAAACGTCGATATTCATCAAAATTTTCAAGTTGGATTTTTTTTACGATCACAATACTTTCTCTACCTGTAATATAGCGAAAAAGTAAAAAGTGGTTTTCGCATTGCCGTCTGTCTGTGGGTACTTGGGGCTAGAGCCTAAACTATTTTACCGATTGGGCTGAAACGAAGTATCTGGGCTTTTATTAAGGTTCACCCGAGGGTTTTATGGAATTCGATATCTAACCCTCAAATTATTAAGGGTAGTTTACTAAAGAGTAAATACAGAAAAAAATATTTTTCTCAAAATTCGATCGAACGATTTTCATTAAATTTTATATTTAGATATTGTTTATTAATATTAACAAGGTGGCAATTCTCATTTTCTCATAAGAATTACTTTGAGGGTAGTTTACATTTGTGAAATTTTTCACTTTCCATCATTTCTCCCCAACTATTTGAGATATGTAGTAACTTATCATTATTAAGTTGTTGTACTATTTATGATACATATCTTTTATTTGAAGTATATTTTTATAAAACCAATAATTTCTTATCTATAACCAAATATATATACTTTTTAATACAGGCCTTTGAAAATGAATTTGATTATCATCTTTGGTAGATAAATATTTTTCTCAATTTTTCTGTAACAGTATTCCTAGTTATGTGTGGAATGCCAGGTCACCACCGTGGTTCGGATTCCACGTTAAACTGTAGGTCCTTCATTTCATCTCACAATCACCCTACCATTACACATTAGCGTAAGTGCGTATAACCCGAATGGGTAGTAAGACGCGGTGCTAATAATAATAATAATAATAGTATTCCTAGTTCCTACTGCAATAAAGTAAGTGATTAACAGTGTATATTATTTCATTTATGATCTTTGGTGTAGTGTTTCTACAACAATGTTCTGTATAGCCCTATTATTAATTCTTACAAATATTACAAGTTTTTAGTAAACGTCTATTATAAGAGAAAAGCGAGAGAAGTCAGCGTGTTGCTAATGAGCGCGAGTTTAGTGCATTAATTTTGCAGTTTTATAACCAATATAAATCAAATATTTATTCTATAGAAACAGAATGTTTAGTTTTATGCACATCTTGTGAATGTGGGGAATGCCAGGCCTCCACCGTGGTTCGGATTCCACGTTAAACAGTAGGTCCTTCATTTCATCTCACAATCACCCTACCATTACACATTAGCGTAAGTGCGTATAACCCGAATGGGTAGTAAGACGCGGTGCTAATAATAATAGTTATATGCACATGCTAATCTCAACAGCTGTACTTGAATATCTGTCATGAGGATAGCAGCATTTGGTGACCAACTTTTTAAATAAAGATAAAATGTTACAACATTCCAGAACACCCTTGACAGATATTCAAGAACAGCTGTTGAGATTTTCATGTGCAGAAAACTAAATTCTCTGTTTCTGTAGAAGAAATATTTGATTTATTTTGACCAAAAGAGATGTTTATGCTATAAAATATTCAAAAATACTGCCCTAAACTCACCCTCACTAGCAACCTACCTTAAACTTCCACGGTCCACCTGTTGACCGTTTGTGGCACATCGGCTTATAACATGAGCAGACGTTAAGACATGGTGATAAAAAAAAAACGAAGAAGAAAAAAGTGTGAATTCGGATGTCTTCGTTTAATTTAGTTTGGTTTGCAAGTCACGCGTTGAATAAAACTCTGTGTTTAGAAAGTTCCCATCAAGTACCCTGGTGTTCAACAGAACACGTACGGGTTTAATTAAAAAAAAAAAAAAAGAACATCAAGTAGAAAAGGTCGCATCGCAAATCGTCCCCCTCTGACAAATGGAAGACAAGGGTGTGTGGGTGTGGGATGCATTATTATCACCCCAGTAATCTATCTACAAGCGATTGGAGGACGCAGAGGGGTTGAGGGAGGGGGTGGGAAACCTTGCGAGAGTTAATTACCCTAAAAGTGTAATTAAAACTAAAAGTTTAAATACGAAGCCATTTTAGAGTGCACATCAAGTTGTTTACTTCAGAAAGTGTCAGTAAAGAAAGATAGCAGTAAGGGTGGGGGGGGGGGGGGGGTAGGCGAAAAGAACAATGCAAAAGCACTTATTTTGCAAGGCAACAGTTTGAACGCCGTAAGCTAACTTTGCTGTAAATTATAACCCTTACGGAAGCCAGAAAATCGAAGAGAAGAACGTTTTTTTTAGCAAGAGTTAGTTGTTTTTATAATTATTGCTATTTTCCTATTTTATCGACGCGTCTCTTCAGGCTATACGCATATATATGATAATTATTACTCTAGTGGGGTAGAGATGACGAAGGAAGCATTTTAAAGGTAATCTACCCGCATTTGCGTGGAAAGAGAGTGGGAAACCATTTAGGAAAAAACCACTCTCACTAGATCCGTCCGGGATTTGAACCTCGACCACCTTGTCTTCAGCAGACTTCACACTTGAAGTGAAAGTTTTTAGGTACTCAAATTTCAGATAATTTAATCACAGGGAAGGAGATATTTTCGTAAAAGCTTTGATTTTTTTTTTTAGTATTAAGATATCTTGTCTACAGCAGACCTTGCCATCCTTACTAGCGCCTCCCGTGTTCTTCTGAAAAAATAATTTGATGTTCTAACTTAAAAACTTGAGACATCCCGATTGTATCCCCATTGGAACACTTAGTTTGAAAATTTTCCAGAAAATATTAAAGTGATTTTTTTTTTCCATTTCACATCACAGCTAACATAACACACCCAATTAGATATTCAGGAATTTAATTTCTGTCAGTGAGGATAGTTTAGGGGGTGCATAAAAAATCGTCATTTAGTTTCACCTTTTCTGCGGTTTGTTGTTGACGGAGAGGTCGGGCTGCGTGACATGGGGGAGGGGGAGGTAGGCTAGCGTAACGTAACGAAGTTTTGGTTTATAAAACAAATAATAATAAAACAAAATTGGTTGAATTTATCAAATTAAATTCATTGAAACAGGTAGGCTACTAAAAAAGAGTTTCATTCAGTTTTTAATGTTAGTACATTTATTTACAGGCGTACTAAAATGTTTTTCATATTCAATTCCAAAGATGTGATCAATCATATGAAACTGTCACATCCTTTCATGTTGATGAGTATCAATAAAACTACGATTGGCAGATTTCAGGCCGCATTTTACCGCTGTTTAGGGTTCAGTGACTGAATCCATAACGAATACAAATAAAACGTTTTGACTAGAATTCCATCCTTTATTCAAAATCATATTAATTTCAAACTTACAAGATCCGACGTGAAAATAACTAGTCTACCAAAAAAACAACAGCCCATTCGAAAATAACACGAGAAAAAGGTGCTTTGTATATATTTGAAAGCACTACGTAACTTAAGGGGAAGAGGGGGTGGCGTTGATGAAGTGTTACGGAGTGTGACATTGAGGGAGAGGGGGTCTAAAAAAAGGCCTCAAATTTCGTTACGTCATACATGTATGGCTCCTTACCCTCATTTGCAATCAAGATAGTATGAAAATGAGAGCCTAAAGCTTAAGGACAAATGATTTCAAATGAACCCAAATGGTGGGCCAAATTACTTTAGGCTGACTGAATTTCTGTGATGTTAAATTGAAGGCCTAATGACTTAAGTTAGATTATTTTAGGCTCAGTGTCTGTTTGTGATGTTAAAAATTTCAGACCAAACTATTGTAGGCCAAATGACTTTATACCAATAAACTGCTGAGAAAATAATTATTATAATATTCCAATGCTGGTAAGTGTTCCCATTCTTAAACAAAACTTTCGATTTTATTGAAATAGTTAACAAAGAGGACACCTGGACATGGGTATTGAACCCAGGACCTTTGGATTAGTGCAACAATGAATGCTCTTTCTAGGCTTTGAGCGAGTTCCTTTTGTAATTTTCATCATAATATTCTAATCGTGTTTGTGAACAATACATAATCCTTACCTAGCAAATGTATTTTAAAATTATTCTTTAAATAGTTATTTGTTGTATTTTTCAACCCCTAAAGTATTTTTGTTAAATAATATACGTAAAACGTGTTTAGATTAATTGTTGGTATCGTTCAAAGTGACTCATCAGTGTTTAAATGAAGAAAACATTAAATATTCACACAATTTTCCATTAGAACCCGCAAATCGCTAGGTCTCATGACGTCACTATAAGCGGAGTTGTCACATTTAACACCATACTGGCCTGTAGCTAAAGACGGCCATGCCGCAACGCATTGTTTGGTTATTTTATTATCAAAGATAGACACTCAAACCAAGCTTAGTAAGCGGTTTCTTTATAGTATAGCTTATCTTCTTTAAAGATCTGACACCCACAAGCCAACCCACTAAACCTACCTCCGAGAAACCGTTCGATAAAAAGATAGGGCTGCGGCAGTAAGAAAAAAAAATTATCATGACATTTTACTACCTTTACAGTTGAACACAGCTCTCAGCGGCAAAAATTATTTTAAAGCAATAATAAAAAGTACTAGCCAGTTCTGTGGCCGCGTGGTTTATAAGGCTTCATTCACTCTCTCAATAGACGTGACTGCTGATGACGGGAGATAAGGGTTCAATTACAGTCGGGTGTACTGAAGGTAGTTTTCTTAAAAGGGTTTTGCACTCTCCCTTCACGTAAATTCGGGTATATATATCCTTTAAATTCGACCTTTTTAATCCTAACACATTAGTGTAATTAGTACTAAGGCGTATAGCCCAAACAGGTAGTAAGACCAAATATTAATATAATTTGTATTTTAAATTGAATATTACAACTCAAAAAAATTATTTGCACCACGAAATGAAAGTATTTCTGTAGGTACTTACTTTTATATTAGGTGCTCCTACACAAATAATTAAAAATACAGTCCAACACCTAAGCTTGGTCGGTAGCGAGTTCGCCTACTGAAATAAGACGTCCAGTTACAATTCTTTTCCTGGCGGAACAAAAAAAAAAATGATGAAATTGGGACTCTCTTTCACAATTTACTTTACATCCATTACTGTTTCCAGCCTATGGTAGTTTTTTTTTTTATTAAAGCCATACATTCTACACTACCAGCTTGCTAGGCCTTATAATCTAACTTAATACTAGGACAGGCACAGCAACCAGTCCCCGGCCGTTAATTTACCATCAATGATAAATCTTCAGTCATGCCAGGTGACCTGGTGGTCTAGGGGTAAGGTGTTAGACTTCTGTGCTGCCGGCCGGGGTTCAATCCTCGGTCCCGGCACAGATTTATCTGATTTCCAAAACCTTCCTTGACCTCTGACAAGACTGATTATCACAACTTGTGAATGTGGGGAATGCCAGGCCTCCACCGTGGTTAGGATCCCACGTTAAACTGTAGGTTCTCCATTTCATCTCACAATCACCCTACCATTACATATTAGCGTAAGTGCGTACAACCGAATGGGTAGTAAGACGCGGTGCTAATAATAATAAAAAATGTTGTGTGTGTACTTATGTACGCACGTGAGAAGTTATACTTCTTTGGCATCATTAAATAATTATTAAAAATTAATATTTTAATTTGATGTTCGATTTAAATTTTTATCACAAATTTTTTATTAAATGTTTTATTAATTTTATTTCTTTATTTTGTAAATATTAAATAACCAATAATAAATATTTAACAATAATAATTTAATAATATTTAGTATTAATTATGTTAAATGATAATATTTTAATTTTTATCAATAAATAATACATACGGATAGTTAACCTCAATTATATTGGAGCACTTGAAAAAGTCTATAAGCACAATTTTTTTCACTAATATTTACGAATAGGAAATAATATTAATCAAAATATTCAATTTAAATCACTACTGAATATAATTTATTAGCACATATATAATTCGCATTTGTATGAAACTAAAACACGTGTTGTGAATGTAGAAACTAGAAACATGTGGATAAATACAGTATTATATATATGAAAACAGTGATCAGAGGCGACGAGCGTACCATAGAGAAAGGAATAACATAGTATACATTTCTCTATGAGCGTACCAACATGCGCGACTAACAGAGGTTCTATTTCTATTTTGTTGGGAGCTTTTTTTTTTTTTTTTCGAGACTTAATGAGTGGTTTAACTTCAACCTGTTACTTTTGTGTTACAGTGATGCGCGCGCATCTTAAAATTTCACTCTCATCATTTTTTCATAACGCGCCTAAAGAAGTATAACTTCAATAATTCAGTCATGCCGGGAATTGAACCCTCAACCTTTAGCTCAGGAGGCAAACACACTACCGACTGAGCTAACCTTTTCACAATGATCTATTAAATATGAGTAAACTTACTTATTGGCTGTTGTATTTGCTGTGTTGTGTATAATTAAGTTATTTTGTAAGTTGTGTACTGATATAATCGGTCTGTTCAGAAAGAGCATTTTGATTAAGTTGTTTTTTAATTTGAAGAGTCCATACTTTTATCGAAGACGATACAGAGGATAATTATTAATTTAATGTAGATTAAAGTTTTAAACAACTACGTTTTTATTTGATTTCTTAAATGATTAAGTATATTTAGAAACTTGTAAAATGTTCGTGTTTGAGTGATTTGTTTTATATCTCGAGAATTTAAATTCGTTCCAACGAAGTCTAATACCTCAATCATTTTAACACAACTTAGCCTAACTTAAGCAAATCTAAACTAACGTTATATCTGCTTAGAAACATTCTCTTTGGGACTTTATCGACTATACTCGATAAGAATGAGATACGACCTCTTTGTTCATAATGAGCCACACTGCTTGTGATACACCAAATTTGTGGTTAGTGGTTATAATGGTCAATCATAAGTCTAGGTGACCCTGGTCCTATTCCGAGATACATTGAAAAATATATTTACTATTAGTGTACGAATTCATCCTGTTACCCAATTAGTAAATATCTAAGTGTCCTCCCCACTTCATGGGCCTAATCTTCCAGGATGTATTTCGGCCTAGAATAGGGGTAGTGACTGGATATATGACTGTTCCCTTGATGTACGGCTTGGGTTTTTCAGGGCTTTATTGTACTAGTTTGCACTACTACAAAATGCGATATTGTTAAGAAGTTACTAAAAATATATAAAAAGGATTTGAAAAAGATTGAATCAGAAACTAGGGACAGAACGAAGTTTAGTAAAGAAATGCTTAACCAGTGACCTGATTGACACTCTAGGTAGTCCTACACGGTTACCCCAGTACCTTGGGCACCATGGTAGCCCCCAGCACACGTACTCGACGATCCAGCGTCCTAACCCGCGTAGTACCTAAAATGGGCAGAGTGACCCCCTTAGAATCGATTAGCTCGAAATCTATCTAGTAATATTTATAATACAACTTGGCCTGATTGCCAAAAAGGAATGTTGACAAGACATTCTGGCCGCCCTATTGTTTACTCACTCATCAAAACACGTTGCTACACCAGTTCTGTCACTTTGCAATTCACACCATTACACTGTCAATATAAACAAACATCCCAATTTAGGTAATGTCGATTAATAGGCATAATTTAGTAGACTAAGTTAGTTTGTAAGTCGTATTCAGATACCTCTTCTTAGAAAGTGCATGTTTTACACCCCAATATTTTATATTTTTTTTATTGTTCATGCTATGAATTTATGATAATTACTCTAATGGAACAGGAATGAGTAACATTTTAGAGGTAATATACCCACATCTGCGTGGAAGGAGAGTGGGAAATCTATTAGTAAAAGTCACCTTCAGTCTACCCGACCGGGATTGTAACCTCAATGTCCCAGTCTTTATCAGGCCAGTTCAACACCAGTGATAATAATAAATAATAATAATTTATTATATTATTATTATATATTAGCACCGCGTCTACTACTTCGTTACGCCTACGTAGTGTATGGTAGGTGTTTAGATAAATGAGACTACGTTTATGATCCGACACGGTGGCACTGCATAAAATATAAAATATGATAATATATTAGCACGCATCTCACCTTCGGGTAACGCTTAAGTACTAATTACGTAATGGATAGAATTGAAGGTTGTAGGATGACCCGCATTTGCGTGGAGGAAGAGTGGAAAACCATTTAGGAAAAACCACCCCCAGTCACCCGACCGAGATTCGAACCTCGATCTCCCCGTCCTCAGCACTCGAGCTCAACACGACAAGCGCGTTAGCCAACTACGCCACCGAGGCGGGTAACACCAGTGATGTCCTAAACCAGGAATTCCAAACCAGGGCACACTTAGTCCAACACAGTATTTTAACGGCACACTTGTGTAAAGGCTGTAATATAATATATGTTTCTATTACATTTAGATACAAATTAAAATGATGAGTATCGAGATGCAGTTGACAATAAGTGTTATTCTTCTATCGGTGCCTTCATCTACTTGCGGGGCAAATTGCATGTTTACTTTAATTTTTTACAACATTTTGACTGATGTTCTCAGATATTTCAGAAATACGCCTACCTAGCCTATTATTCGATAAAGACACTTTTGAAATTTGCTCTTTAGATTATTTTATAAGAATAGTTTCAATAATAACATGACAAGCTGGCCCAATCACATTTTCACCAATAACATGTGGTTTCATGTTTGTATTTTTTTTTTTTTTTTGCGTTCAATTCAACAACTTCGAATGATGTCTCAGATGAACCATCTGAAATTTAAATATTTTTTTTTCATTTGTTTTTTGTATCTTGTGTTGGGATATGGTTTTTCGGGACTCACTGGGATGTTTGGTGGTTGGATGCCGCTTCATTTGGCTCAGAAGAATTGTTTCATTGCTTAGATGATCTCTACCAAAGATACAGATAGAAACTGGTGGGTCACAATCTTATTTTCAAGTGAAACCAAAAATTATCTATCGCTATAACACTTGGTGAGACTTAAAACTGGAACTAGTAGTAGATTTATTACTAGATGTTTAGTTAAATTAAAATCTTAGGAAATTTTGGCGGCACACTTTCAAATTTTCTCAGAACACCGTTGGGAACCACTTGGTCCTAGACTATTCAGCCACTAAAGCCAGTACACTCTGATAAAGTGATATAAAGAGATTAATAGTCTTGGATATGATTAAATAGCAGTTAGCTATATCTATCTTATGAATGTCAAAATTGATATAACCTATAAAAAAAACCACTGCATAAAACTTTGCTTGACTTATGAACAAACAAAACTATCTTTATAACGTGATAGAAAAGGTGTTATATAAAATACAAATATAACTTATATTTTATTTTGTGTTTAACATAAAAAGTATTATTATTATTAATACTGTTATTGGAGGGATTGATGATATATGGCAAAGGTAACATAGCTTGACGTATGAGTATATGAAAGTAGTTTTTGTATATGTCAGATACTGTCCTTTCTAACGTATTCTTATTATAGATTCGGTAACTTTTGAACTGCCAGATCGGTTTCTTTCTACGGCGATACAACTTTGACCCACTGGTAATATCAATTAGTTGACTATATTATGAATGAGCTAAACCCCGGGGGCAACAACCCTTTTGGATCACCCTGCGTTTCTACTATCTACTTTTTGTCTATACATCTTAAACATATTCCTTCAATTCACTCTTTCCTCAACTCTTGGTTACCCTCCTTAGTAGTGAAAGAATATTAGAGAGTAAATAAAATGTACTTTTTTCATACTAAACAACGTCATTTTATATTATGTGCGGTCAAGTTATTTTAATTACACTTAAATATTATTTGAAAGTAGCTTACTTAATATATTAGCGACTTAGAAGACTAAAAAGATCGACAATGACGATATCATTTTCTTGTGTGATTGACTGAAAATTGCCGCATTACCGACCAATCGATCACGATCGACCAGTTGCCGATCCCTGTACTAAGCCAAAAGGATCGGATTAGATGCCAATGTAAATAGCATTTTTTCGCTAAATTATAACAATACCGTGTGAGTGTGTGTCTATGATATAGGATTCATTTAGTCACACCTGCCATTCCACAGCGGTCAGGAAATATTTGGACAAGGGATTAGGATTTGTATATAAATACACTTATAAAAAATTCCCATTTTGTTTAATGGTCATCTTTGATATTATTATTATATACTATTTTATTAGTATTGTTCTATGAGTATGTTTTTATCTGTCAAAAGTGACAGCTGTATGTCACATGATTTGATATATAAATATATACAAATTGTTTGGATAATGGGGAAGTACAGGAACGCTAGTTAAGGGCAGTGTTTTTGCAGTTTTTCTATAAAAAATTCTTTTTTGGGGCCAAAATAAATAAAATATTTCTCCAGTAGAAACATAAGAGCTTAATTTTCTTCACACGGTGATATCAATAGTTGTTGAATATGAGCATAGCAGCATTAGATGGAAAAAATTGTAAGCGAAGAGAAACAGTTGTCCTTAAATTTCAGGACAACCTTGATAGATATTTAAGAACTGTTGATTTCACCACGGAAAGAAAATTAAACTCATATTTCTACTGGAGCAATATTTTATTTATTCTGGCAAAAAAAAAATTTTTTGCTGTAAAAACACCCTCATTTCATCACTTTTTCCTTAATAACTTCAGGAACCGTCAAAAGAGTTTCTTTATATTAAAATCGGACTTTATACATTATTGTAATGTTGATCTGATTGTGAATGAATGAATATTGTTGCAGGACACGCGAACTCACGTGGTTGTGGAGCTGTACGATACTGAGAGGTCTTACGTCGACTCTCTGCAGATACTAGTCATGGTAAGTGGCCTTTTTAAAAATGTTTTTCTTATTAATATTGAGACGCTTTGAATGTAATTTTTTCTGGTTATCAGAGACTTTAGACCCGTGTTACCCCAAGAACTCAAAACTGAGATGAACTAGGTTTAAGGTTAACTTTGTATCACTAGCATCAGTGGGCACGCGGACTAAATGTCACGCTCATCTAGTCTGGTTTTCCGGTGACGGGGAAGGTGAGGTTCGAATTGCGGCCGGGTGTTTTGAGGGTGGTCCTCCATTTATATTTCCTCTCCTTCTATCACCATCGTTTTCCCTCTCTCTTTTATTTGCTCTCTCTCTCTATCTTGATTACTTTGCTTCTTTGTCTAGATCTCTCTTCCTTTCTGCCGCCATTCCTCTTCCTTTACATTTCCGTCTGCATCTTCCCTCTCACTCACTCACTCACATTCTCTCCATACTTATCCCTCTCCCTTTATTCATTTCTTCTACAATTCTACCTTCCTCATCCCCATTCCATTTTACTTCTTCTTAACTTGGAGGTTGGATTGATGTTCTTCTCATTCATCCAGAGCTGGGCATGCATTCAACCCTTCGGCTGGTTAGTGCTACCTGCACCATCTGGTAGAGAGAGAGAAATATAATTTACTGTATTATATATATATATATATATATATATATATATATATATATATATATATATAATAAGGCACTGCACCTGCACCGGACTCAGCCAAAGTCTTTATGGTTGTGACGTCATTGAGGCCAATGTGTTACACGTTGCATTTTATGTTCCTTTTGACTATAGATTTGATGCGCAGTCTAGTAATAACAAGTGCAGTGTTATGTTGAAACTAATGTTTATATTTTTACCAATAGTATTTATTTGTACACTTTTGTATCAGCATAGAATTTTAAGTGTCTAATACAAGTTAAACAAAAGATTGTAAAAAACTAAGCTGGCATTCGCCTCGAAAAAAGATAGGCAATTAACTACACATTAGGGAAAATCATCACTACACCCGACCAGGAACGGTTACCAAGTGTAATACGAGTCATCGGTGACCTGGTGGTCTAGGGTTAAGGTGTCGGACCTCTGTGCTGGTCCAGGGTTCAATCCTCGGACCTGCCACAAATTTATCTGATTATCAAACCCTTCCTTCACCTCTGAAAATACGTGTATTAATCATAACTTGTGAATATGGGGAATGCCAGGCCCCCACCGTGGTTCGGATCCCACGTTAAACTGTAGGTCCTTCAGTTCATCTCACAATCACCCTACCATTACACATTAGCCTAAGTACGTATAGACCGAACGGGTAGTAAGAATGTTATGCTAATAATAATATTGTAGTACGAGTCTAGCGCCTTGAACAGCTCGACCACATACATAAAGTATAAAAACATGATCATTATGTATTATTATTTTATTTATAAATATATTTTACTAATATAAATAAATATATTTATAAATATATTTACTTAGTATATATATTATTGGGCGATAATTTTTGTTTTGTAATTTTAACTAAACAACTCCCTAAAATGCATATAAAGAATTAGTAGGAAGCGGTGATAAAAAAAAATCCCCAACTATGAATACAATTTTGTAATGTCATAGTTCCAATAAAATCACCAAGAAATATCTCAGATAAGCTCTATCAAATAATGACAGAAGGCCAAGTTGTCGCACGTCATCCAGTTGACATTTCAAATCTGTTGAGGGGCGTTGTGTTTAACTATCTAAGTAGTATCTGTAGTAAATCTAAACGAACCAGATCTATTTCCATTTATTGACACGGTGATAACATTTTGAAAGTATTTACCAAGGCTACACAAAGGTAAGTCCATCTCTTTTTTTCGGTTTTTCAATGGGGTTGATCATTGAAAGTTAAACAAACAAAAAATATTTTTTGTTTTGTTTGATTTATCACCACGAATTATTATCTGTTTAGATTATACGCATATATGATAATTACTCTAATGGAGTAGGCATAAGGAAGTATTTGATAGATAATTCACCCGCATTTACGTGGAATAAGAGTGGAAAACTATCGAGGAAAATCCTCTTCGGTGGCCGCGTGCATGGTCTGATGCAGGTTCGAATCTCGGTCGGGTGTACTGAGGGTGGTTTTCCACATCGAGTTTTCACTCTCCCTTCACACAAATGTGAGTACCTGAATCTAATCTTCCTAACCCCAAAAACCATTTGCATAATTAGTACATAAGGGTATAATATGAACGGGTAATAAAACGCAGGGCTTTTTTTTTTTAGGGAAAATCACCCTTATTAGATCCGACCGGTATTTGAACCCCAATCTTCCTATCATAAGCATGCCAGTTCAACATTAGAGCAATTCCTTAAATAGGCATGTAAAACTTACGGCCCAATATAATAACGATATCGTATAACCCACGCAGCTTATAATGAACCAACAGTCAATTTGGACCGACTCCTCTTTTCATAAATGTGACTGTACGATGTTGGTGAGTAAGAGAGAGGTAGATATAACGGGTGAGAAAGTGGAAGCAAGCGGTGAGCTGCTTTATTGACTCATTCTTGTCCCTCTTCGGAAAAACTTAGCTGATAGCATTTTAGCGCGGCAATCTCAGTGTAGGCAACGCCCAAGACAATGCTACCGATGTAAAGTTTGAGAGTATCGTGGAACTTTTAAACAAAATATATAGGATGAAAGGGGTAAAATGGTATTTTAACACTCCAAGATGGTATATTAAAAAGCGGGGCATGCTAGAAAGGACTAGTAAATAAAGTATGAAATTTGAAATTATTTTGGAAAAACTAGCAAAATTTTGCTTTGCTACTGGCACATTATTTCTCGCTGGGATTGGCACCATTGGTCTGGTATTTATGATACTTGCAGTTTATCACGTTCTTTAGTGAACTGGGTGACCTGGTGGTCTAGGGGTAAGGTGTCGGACTTCTGTGCTGGGGTCCGGGGTTCAATCCTCGGTCCCGGCACAGATTTATCTGATTTCCAAACCCTTCCTTCACCTCTGACAAGACATCTTGTGAATGTGTGGAATGCCAGGCCTCCACCGTGGTTCGGATTCCACGTTAAACTGTAGGTCCTCCATTTCATCTCACAATCACCCTACCATTACATATTAGCGTAAGTGCGTACAACCCGAATGGGTAGTAAGACGCGGTGCTAAAATAATAATAATAATAATAATATAATAATAATAATAATATATAATTAGTGAACTGTGAAGAGAGAAAGTTTGTTATTAGTTTCCTACTCCAAAGCTAAGATGTAACAAAAATATTGAAATCGGTCTCATTTTTCCACCGTAGCAAGGGGTCGTGTGATTTATTCTAATTGTTTTATGTGGATTTTTTAAAGCGTTTTTGTTGATAACACTTTAAATAGTGACCTTCAAAATGTTCCATTTAAAAACCTTTAAAAACCAACATCGAAGGGGGTCTCGTGTTTCAGAAAGAATGGGTTCTGGAATATTTTGTTCACCAAATAGATGGTAAAAATATTTTTCTCGTATGTAAACAATCATTGTTCGTAAAGTTGTCGTTTTTGTTTTGTTTATCCGGCCGGCTGCAAATAAAATGTTTCAAATTTCTGGGAAAAAATGAAGGGTTAGTTTTATTAATAAAAGTCAACCTCGGCTGTCTTGTGGTTAAGTCCTTTCCTCAGGACCCGATGTTCGTGGGTTCATACCCAGCCGGGGTCAACGTATTTTTCTTGACCGATAGCAATACGTAGCACAACTTCCTTCGGAGGGGAAGTAAAGCCGTCGGTGCCACGGAGGAAGTAAGCTCGTCCACGGGAATAGCCTCGGTCCCATGGAGGGGAAGTAAAGCGTCGTCCACGAGGATAAAGCATCGTCCACGGAGGGAGTTAACATCGTCCCATGGAGTGAATAAAGCCGTCGGTGCCACGGAGGGTAAGTATAGCCGCTCACGAGGTAAGTAAGCCGTCGTACCACGGAGGGGAAGTATAGCCATCGGTCCACGAGGAAGTATAGCCGTCGGGCCATGAGGGAAGTAAAGCCGTCGTCCCACGGAGGGGAAGTATAGCCATCGTCCACGAGGGAAGTAAACCGCGGTACCACGGGGAAGTATAGCCATCGGTGCCACGGAGGGGAAATAAAGCCGTCCACGAGGAGATAGCCGTCGTCCCATGGAGGGAAGTAAAGCCGTCGGTTCCACGAGGGGAAGTAAAGCCGCGGTACCGAGGGAAGTATAGCCATCGCCACGAGGGGAAATAAAGCCGTCGTCCCACGAGGAAAGTAAGCGTCGGTCCACGAGAGGAAGTATAGCCGCGTGCACGAGGGGAAATAAAGCCGTCGGTACCACGGAGGAGAAGTATAGCCTCGGTACCAGGAGGGAAATAAAGCGCGTTCACGAATATAGCCGTCGGTGCCGAGGAAATAAAGCTCGTGTCAGAGGGAAATAAAGCCGTCGGTCCCACGGAGGGGAAGTAAAGCCGTCGGTCCCACGGAGAGGAAGTATAGCCGTCGGTGCCACGGAGGGGAAATAAAGCCATCGGTACCACGGAGGGGAAGTATAGCCGTCGGTACCACGGAGGGGAAGTAAGCCATCGGTCCACGGAGTAGTATAGCCACGGTCCATGGAGGAAGTAAAGCCGTCGGTCCCACGGAGGGAAGTATAGCATCGGTCCACGAGTGGAAGTAAGCCGTCGGTACCACGGAGGGAAGTAATAGCCGTCGGTGCCACGGAGGGGAAGTATAGCCATCGGTCCCACGGAGGGTAAGTATAGCCGTCGGTCCACGGAGGGAAGTATAGCCATCGGTCCCACGGAGGGTAAGTATAGCCGTCGGTCCCATGGAGGGGAAGTAAGCCTCGGTCCCACGGAGGGAAGTATAGCCATCGGTCCACGGAGGGGAAGTATAGCGTCGTACACGAGAGGAAGTAAGCGTCGTCCATGGAGTGTAAGTATAGCCGTCGGTACCACGGAGGGAAGTAAGCCATCGGTCCCATGAGGGGAAGTAAAGCCGTCGGTCCACGAGGATATAGCTCGTGCCACGGAGGGGAAGTATAGCCGTCGGTGCCACGGAGGGGAAGTATAGCCGTCGGTCCCACGGAGGGAAGTATAGCCATCGGTCCCACGGAGGAAGTAAAGCCGGTCACGAGGAAGTATAGCCATCGGTCCACGAGGTAAGTATAGTCGTCGGTCCCATGGAGGGGAAGTAAAGCCGTCGGTCCCACGAGGGAAGTATAGCCATCGGTCCCACGGAGGGGAAGTATAGCCGTCGGTGCCATGGAGGGGAAGTATAGCCATCGGTCCCACGGAGGGGAAGTAAAGCCGTCGGTCCTACGTAGGGGAAGTATAGCCATCGGTGCTACGGAGGGGAAGTATAGCCATCGGTGCCACGGAGGGGAAGTATAGCCGTCGATGCCACGGAGGGTAAGTAAGCCATCGGTCCCACGGAGGGGAAGTAAAGCCGTCGATCCCACGGAGGAGAAGTATAGCCGTCGGTCCCGTGTCGATTGTGACATGGATACACTGAACGGTATGGGAAAAACTGAAAATACCTTTTCCGGCAAAATTGGTTGGTCCTTTCGCTATAGCTCGTTAAATACCTCAAATAAAGGAATAATATTTTTTTATAAACATAAGGTGCTCTACCAAAATGAGTTTCCTTTACTTATGATGAAGACAACTTTTAATTTTTTTTAATAAAGCCCTTCCAGTATTTTTTGTTTTCAATGTGGCCCTTATGAACAAACGAGTTTGACACCCCCACCTTAGACCATTTGACCACTGAAGCGGGTCTTTTCCACCTTAAGTACACTACCCCGCACTGGTGGTCACACGGTATAAGGTGTCAGGCTCGCATAACGTTGCATTGCCTACGGCAGTGTGAGAGGTCAAGGTTTGAATCTCATCCGGATATAAATTGTTGTGGTTTCCCCAATGCGATTAATCATTGTGGTTTTCCCATCCCTTATCCACGCGAATGCGAGGGCATTTTATATTAACAATCCTTCTCATCCATAACCCATTGATAAAAAATTTAAAATCCTTGTGTATAAAATATACAAACATAAATATATCCTAATTTTAAAGTATTTGTTAAAAATTCACACTTTGTATTATGTTAAATACTCTTAAATTTCATTTTATTTTCTTAGAACCGCGTCTTACCTGTTATGATTATACGTCCATGCACTAATTACTCTAAGGTGTTAAGGATGATGAATTATTAATTTAGAGGAAGTGCAGTCGCATTTGCGGAGTGGAGAACCATTTAAGGGAAAAAACCTCAGTGCACCCAACCTGGCCGAACTCTGATCTCCCCGTCATCAGCAGCCAGTTTTTTGCTAGAGTAGCGCCTAAGAACATGCGTCCACCGAAGAAGGCTATTATTACATTGAAAAAAAAACAAGCATCATGCATTATTTTCTTTTTGCAACTCATATTCCTTCGTCTAAACATACACTAATTCCTTATTAAAATATATAACATTACCAAAATAAATTCCTCGCAAACATACTTATTCAGATCTCGAACTTCTATGAGTTTTATGAACCATGGTTTGGGAACCATTAGTCTACAGCATTGTGCATATTAATAACTTTGCTTAAGATATATTTCAGTATTTACTAAATTTTACATAATAATGCATATCAAACATGTGACGGAAAGTATGGGTTATTCATTTTAACTTTAATTGCAAAAATTGCTTATGCATAAGCTATCTTTTTCCCGTGTGGATCACAATATTTTATTTTGATTACATAATAGTTATGTATGAAAAGAACATATCAAGAGGTGGATGGGTGTAGCTGTAATCATCACGTAAATCTCGGTTTAAAACATTGTTATTTCATAGCTACCCCTTGAAAAGAAATCCATCTCAATCTTAATGTATACATTGTCATAGAAAAAATATAGACCTTTTTTATGCCTCGTAGACACGCCAAGCAGTATCTCTAGTTAGTGATAAAAGCAGGCTATCAACGACAAAAGGTGGTATCCAAGAACAAGGATAAGTTTTGTTTTTAAGTGTAGTGTTTATATCCATTTACTCTTTCTAGCTTATGGACCGGGTAGGTTTTTTTTTTATTCAAGTCACGTTTTTTTTTCCCCAATAGCTCATAGAATATAGACCCTATTAATCACAACATTTCTTGAATATCTTTCATTGACTTCACGAAATTTGACCAGAAACTTTAAACTTTGAGGATACAATATCCTTGTCGAATTTTGCAAAGTCATGATGGATATTATATAAATGATGTGATTAATTTACGTAGAAAATTAGACTAAATTTAAGGTACCTTCTTAAGCTTTTTATTTTTACAAAAAATTGTAAAATTACAGACCTAAACTTCCACTTCCTTAGACCACACCTTAAAGAAATACCTACTCATGTTTCATTGTTAAGTGTTGTATGCTTCCTGTGTGCAGAAATACTTGCAGCCTCTGAAGAGCCCAGAGAATGCAGGTCTTGTCGACGGTGCGCTTGTGGATGAAATATTCTATCAGGTAACACAACAAATCTAGACAAAATTTTATCAGCTTCAACTGTGACCCCTTCTTATTCCATACAACATCTATGATTAACATTTGATTGTCTGTGGACCTCACAATATCGAAGTAATCGATGGGTTTCATCAATACACCTTTTTAGTCTGGACTGGACAGGGCGGACGAGAGCTTGTCGTTTGAGGGAGAAGTAATTTAGGAGGTGTAGGGGGTGACGATTGATTTTTTTCTAAGGTTTCTTCACGTAGAAATTTAATGATTTTAATAATAATAATAATAATAATAATAATATAATAATAATAATAATAATAAGAGGACTTTTAAGAAAAGACACAATTTTGACTAACCAATTTGTAATTTTAATACTAAAAAATATACTCTCACAATAAAAGTTAAAAATGTTTATATAGGCCTAGAATGTTTTGGTATTAAAAGAAAAAATAAGTGTTAAAATTCAATACGTGGTTAACAGACAAACTTATTAAGCTAATCTAATTAGTGAAAAACATTAGTTTTAAACTAGTTAATGGCTTGGCTGCACATTAAAACTAAGTTGAAATAACTATTTACTGGGTCATGTAGGAGATGTGGCTGGCGTCAGTCATCATTTGGGTTATACGCTTTCAATATTTTGATTATTTTCTATTCAGAGGGAAGTGTACCCACCACTGAGGCCTGAGCCACTGTGCCCGTGGGATAAGGTGACCCATTCATCCCCGAAATAAAGACTTATGCCCTGGACTGATTTTATTCTCGATTTTGCTAAAAAAAAAAATTAACGCAATTTGAACTTGAAATGTACTAAATAAAAAGGTTTTAATCGAGTAAATTGCTAAAAAGATTAATTTATGTAAAGTTTCAATGCAAGTGACGAGTATTTCTCATATATTATTACTTATTACTTTCTCGCAACCCTAGGGTAGAGAAAGTATTGATTAATGATTAAAGATTTGTCTATAGGTGGCATCTCGCTCTTGAATTACACATGTTGTTGCGTATAGCCAGAACTGGTAATAAGACCTGATGGTGAAAAAAAAAGTTGGGTTTTTATTTTCACAGTATTCTTTGGCAGTGTTTCGTTAATTTTTTTCATTTTCAAAAATATTTAATAAAGGTCTAAATATATTAAATTAAAAATATAATTTTCAAGTTTAGTCAAAAATCTGTGTTAAATTATCTATTTATAATGTATGATTGGTGAAGCTCGCACAATTCATCTGATTCTAGGAGGAAATTCTGTCAGTATACACAAACAACTACTTCTCAACAGCTATCATATTTACTCTGTGATCGACTTGATTCTTATATTCGTTCCAGTGGTTTTGATAGCACAAAATGACAGCTAAGTGGGAAGTGGAAAAGGGCACACGTATACTCTTTTTTTCAAACTAAGCCAAAAGGAACCAATTGATTCGTGGAATTTTCTTCAACAGATACATCAATAGTCTCTTTTTTTCTTCTTCTGCTGAGAACTAAGAATCTTTAAGGTTCCCGGAGTTCTGGTAACAGTTTGTAATATAAAGTTTCTTAAAACTATCTACTCCACATCAATGGTAAAAATAAAGAGTCCTTTTGCTTTTTCTATAACTGATAAAAGTTTCTAAGTTAGTGCTTCAAATGACCTAATTAATCAGCAGAGTATCCTTTCCAGCACTGAAGAGCTTATTATACAGTCTTCAGACACCATATCTCAGTGGGTAGCGTGTCTGGCCACTCAGATAAAGGTCTCAAGTTCTATTCCCAGCATGGTCAAAATCTTGAAAAAATCTGGCATTGGTGAAATGAGAGTTTCCGATTTCACAGTGATGAAATAATGTGCGGGGACTGGTTGTTGTGCCTGTTTTTAAAGTTAATTTGTAGGTCGTGTGCTGATATAATCAGTCGGTTCAGAAAGTGCACGTTAAATACCTCAACAACAAAAAGTAAAGTATCATCAATCTGGGATTATGGTGTTTAAATTACTGCAAGTTAACAGGAACACAAATTGTGTAGGACTAAATCAAACATGATTGGCTGTAAATCGATACTGCAGATAATATTTACATCTATATTCAGCCTCAATCCTTTTCATCAACAAGGATTTGTTGGAGGGAGGAATTTTGTTTTATCTGGGCCATTTTCCAGGGGTAAATTATGGATTCCAAGCACTGTATATTATGTTTACTCATATTGTCAATGGAACTTATTTAATCTTTCTTCCTAAACTAGAAACATTTATATTATAAAATATTATCTTTGGCTCATTCTAAATAATATTTATGAATAATTATAAATAATAAATTATCTGGTCTTTATTTAAATTGCTTTACTACAAAATATGTATGGGTCGGTTCAGTTCTTTGGTACCTATGTTCCACCGGTGTAACCCCCCCTTCATATGATTTGATAGGTTCAAATTACAATAAATAAAAGGTAGGTAAGTTACAAGAGAGTTTATTTTATTCTACAAACAACTAGCAGACATACAAGAGCGAGGCACTCTAGGAAAGTCGAGTGACTGGCCGATAAGGGCCGAAGTAAACAATAAATAAAGGGGCAAGACCCCAAGTCGTTAAGAGAAAACAGAATGATTAATACCAACGTAGTC
Organism: Timema cristinae; assembly: GCA_039000515.1. Taxonomy (NCBI): domain Eukaryota; kingdom Metazoa; phylum Arthropoda; class Insecta; order Phasmatodea; family Timematidae; genus Timema; species Timema cristinae. The sequence continues at coordinate 40,661,503 of JBCFYV010000001.1, forward strand.
ATAATTAAATTGACCCTCGCAGAAGGCGACTAACCTAGCAGGAAAGTTAAATACAAGTAATATGTATAGGTCTACACGACCTGGCGATGCCGACACTATATTGACATAAGTATGAAGTTTTATAATAGACTGCCATTGTAAGGCGCGACAGAGAAAATGATTTACCTAAACCTAACCTGTTACAATAGATCCCAATCAAATTAGTTCAATCTAATTTATTGTAATAACCAATGTGCTGGGTGCACGGGCTCGCGCCCCCCGAGTTGAGTAACAATTTAAAAAGAATCACAATCTTAACAAATCTTTAACTTTTAGCAAGCAGAACAACTATTTTAAAATAAGTTACACGTTAAACAGAAATAATTAGCGCCCCAAGATGGCGACATGCTAAAGTTCCATTAGCGCCCCAAGATGGCGCCAGGCTAAAGTTCCAACCCGTCCGTGAGGCGGACACAACGTTAAGTACAAAGGAAAAGCTAGCGCATAAACCATAATGGCTGACAGGCAAATCCTGCAGTCTCAGAGAAATATAGCTATTAGTAATCGTGATTTATATTTAAAGTTGAAACTTAAATTTTGAACAATTTAACCCAAACATAATTTAGAAAACGTCGAACAACGACCTACGTCTAAATCTAAGACAAGTGTCTCACCTAATCGAGTGCAGAGAAATGAGTGACATCACTACACAGTCCAGCCGTTATATACAGTACAAAGTCAATCACGTGTTCACAAACGGCGGGAATCACACTGTGGCGAAGGGAGAGGGGTGTACGTTGCTTCGGCAGAAGTCTCGATTATTCTCGTGATAATTTCAAATCACGCGCCGGTGGATGAGTCTTGTTTCACTCGAACACAACCGTCGGCGCATACGGGTTAGCGCATCTTGACGTTCAATTGTCCGAGTCTTACTCTAATCGGGCCTCGAGCCACGGGCGGTCAGTAAGCCGCGTGATGTTGAGTGGAGTTGAGTGTGCGAGTTTCATGAAGTCGAGATCCAGCCCAGTCAAAGGGGACCAGATCAGGTGAGCCAGATCGTCCATGTTTGCATTATGTCTGTGACAACGTCACACCGGTTTCAATTAGGTTTTTTTGGTGCCTTACGTTTCCTGGTTCTTCAACTTGTTTTGGTTCGGTTTTTAGGTAACTTGGTCCATTGGTTCTTCAACAGGTTTAGTTCAAATTCTTAGATATCTCAGTTTCATCGGTTCTTCAAACATTTTGGTATGAAGGTATCTCATTTACACCGGTTCTTCAACCAATTTTTGTTTATTGGTTCTTCATTTACACTAGATGTTCTCAATAACGCTAAAATAATAATAATAATAATAATAATAATAATAATAGAGAAAAATAATATCAATTTTGACTGTAAAAAATAATTTATTTTATAACAGGTAAAAAAGTAGTACACCTTCTTCAGCTTTCACCAGAGTGAGTGTCCCCGAAAATACTGAGGGGAAAAAAATGTTTTTTGGTCTGACTAGAGTTGGTATTGGAAATCATATCAGACCCCCTCCGACATGCATCCAACACTCTTCATCTGACTCGCTTCGATGGTGGAACGGTCTAAGGCGTCCCTCTAGCAATAGATTAGATTATCGATAACGTGGAGATTGGGGTTCTAATCCCGGTTGGGTATACTGAGGGTGATTTTTCCCACATTGGGTTTCCAATCTACCTCCACATAAGTGCAGATACACTTGCTCTAAATTCAACCTTATCATCCTAAACCTTTGGCAATTCCTTGGCCATACATCTTACTACCCATTCGGGCTATACATTTATGTACTAACTATGCTAATGATTTTAGGGCTTAGGCAGGTTATATTTGAATGATATGTATACACATTTGGGTGGAGGAAGAGTGGAAAACCATTTAGGGAAAACCACCCTCAGTACACCCAACTGGTATTCGAACCACATTCTCCTCATCATCAGCATTCTAATCTATTACGAGAGTAGCGCGTTAAAAAAAAGTTATCAAATCTATTTTCATATATTCATACACCATGCAGTATGTTCTCTTTGACATACATACTTTAGTGTACTGTTGTCACTGTTGGTTGTGTTATAGCCAAGGATTTAGAAGGCTAATTTATTTATAGGAGAGGCTCACCATAAAATGTTATCACACCTTTAGCCAACAAATGTTTTTATATGTATACATGAACTCCTTAGGGGGGAAGAGGGTTCATCACATCGCAGGAGGTAAGGAACCCTACTCCCTCTTTTCTACTTCAGTGATTAGTAGCTATTATTTATTATTTTCTAAAATATTCTTCAAACTACAAATAAGGTGGTATAGTTTGAGGTGGGGTGGAAGGTAATGAGAGTTTTTACAGTTTTTATGCCACCCCCTTTTTTTTATATACTTAATAAAATATTGCTTCAGCAGATATGTTTTACGATTCTATAATATTTGTCTCTAACATTGCAGAATTAGACCAGGACTTTTTTTTATCTCCATTTAAAAAGTGTCAGTCTAAACGCCATGAAGCTCTTAACAAATATTCAAGAATTGTTTAGGGATCATCATGTGTAGAAAATTAAACTAAACAGCTCTAGTAAAGGAAACCCACCTCGGTGGTGTGGTTAGCTAATGCGCTAGTCGTGTTGAGCTAGACTGCCGAGGACGGAGAGATCGAGTTTCCAATCTCGCTCGGGCGAACTGGGGGAGTTTTTTCCTAAATGGTTTTCCACTCTCCCTCCACGCATATGTGGGTCCATTTCCTCTAAATTCAACCTTCCCAATTCCAATCCCATTAGCATAGCTAGTACTTAAGCGTATAACCCGAACGGGTAGTAATATGCAGTGCTAAATAATTAAAAAAAATACTATATTGAAGCAATATTTTATTTAGTTTGGCCAAAAAGAGTTTTTCTCATTAAAAAATCTTCAAAAATATGATCCTTAGATCGCTTTTCCTTCCATCCCTTCTTAATAAACTAAACAACAGTAAGTGTTGTAAGCTTCCAAACAAATTCCCAAATGAGGATGTTGTATGATGTTGTATGATGTTGTAGGTCCCAGCCATCCTCTCTCATCATGAGGTGTTCCTTGAGGAACTCAGGAGAAAACTGGAGCAGTGGGACACCAAGCAAACAGTCGGAGATGTATTCCTGGAAGTGGTGAGTATAATATATACATATGCCCCATCATCTATTTCCCCTAACAAACGTCGGTGACATGTAACTATAGAATCTAAGAGAAACACACACACACACAAAAATATGTACATTTTAAGGAATCACACCAGTATTCACCTTAAAGATTTAAGTCAAATTGAAGAAAAACTATCCTCCCTGTTAAACCGGTTGAAAATCAAACTCTAGAATCCCAGGTAATTGATTTCCTAACCCTACTTGTACGATAGTATAATACAACAAATTTAACTATACACAACATTAAATAGCCAAACAAAGAACAAAAAATATCCATTAATAGTATATAATAAAAATATATATAAATCAAAAACAAGTGTTTTATAGACTTTAAACCTTCTTAACCTTTTTTGAAGCACTGACCTCTTTCGCAGTATAGTGAATCCTATGGACTCCTTCTCAAAATGATGTGCTTATTTATCTACAACTCATTTATAAACAACTCATACAACTGTAGTTTGTTGCCTACATTCATAATTAAAGGAAATACTAAATTTCAATCCAAAAGATTTTAGGGAAAATAAACATGTAATTTTTTTCTCTCATCCAACCAAACTGACGAGCGAGCAAACGTAGGCGTGATTAGCAGATAGCTCTTGATAGTTGTTGACGAGGAGGCAAAGGTTCGAATCTTGGCTCAGTAAACTGAGGGTGATTTTTGAAAAGTGATTTATTGTTGTGGTTTTCCCATTCTCTCTCCACGGTAAAGACCTACTTTGATTATAAAATTGAAGTATTTTAACATATTAGTTTTACATATATATAGTTTATGGTCCTACCAACTAAATTAGGCTGTTAGTATAGTAGCAAGTGTGCTAAGCCCATCAATAATTATTTTAAAAAAAGTCAACTATCATGTTAAAATTGAGAAGTTTTCTTAGCTCAATAAACCAACATACAATAATATTGTCCAGCGCCTGTAAACTAGATTGTTCCGGTTCGAGCGCATGCGCACACACTCCAGTCTGGCCATCTCTCATTACAACCAATATGTTCTATTTTATATTTTAGTCGCTCACTCGCCCAGTCTGGCCGTACCCTAATGCCGCTATGCTCATGTTAGATATTTAATAACTGTTGATATCAACATGTTAAGAAAATTAAATTCTAGAGCAATATTTGATCTATTTCGGCCAAAATAAATGTTTTGCTATAAAAACTGCAAAAACACCTTTTCTCACGTTCCCTACAGCCTGACCTAATACCCCAATATCAAATCACCAATCAATTCTTCAGGTCTTAGGAATGTTAAAAGATGCCATATTGTTAATCACAGCTGATAGCTGCTTGGATATAACAACTTTTGACACTGTGTGTGTGTATATGTATATTTTTATACACTCTCACACATGCCTAGAGTTAATTTACTCCCTTTGGATAGAATTTTAATTTAAGTGTAGTCAACATTGATTAGTGATGGTGCTGATTGTAAATACCACAAATAGCTAAAATGCTAAAGAACTAATGAGACATGATGTATATATATTTAAGGATAACCTTTTCTTATCTTTTGTTTCAATAATGATTTACCTTAAATATAGAACTGAGGTTTTCTTTATGATATTTATGTTTTCTTTTGTGTCTTGTCATTCCTTACACGTTTCCTTTCTCTTCCTTTCTTTAGGGAGAAGGTTTTAGATTCTTTTTTAGAACATTCTATTATGTATGTCACACACACTCTCTTTCTCTCTCTCCTAGAGAGTTTCATTATAATTAGACCCAATTAGAGTTATTAGCTGATAATTACTTCTTAATCCAAAGGAAGCAGTGTAAAATGTGACATATGTTAATTTTATCACTATAAAATTTGAGATTGTTTATTTACTATACCTTGTTTTATAAATTAACGAAAGTATAGATTTTTTTTAACATTAGTTCTACAATTTATCACTCTTCATTGCAAATATACACAGTGTTAGAAAGTTACTTTATATAATTACAGTTCACAAGACAGCCGTTGATTGAAACTTATACATCCTTTATCAACAACTGGAAGTCTGCGAAAGAAGCCATCAAAGCTACATGCCATGCCAAACCAGCATTTGCCAGATTTCTAGATGTAAGTTATTTGGGATTTATATTTGAACATATGGGTTTGATTGGATAATCCAATTAAGTTCTCGTTGCACAGACATGTTTGTCATTTTTATAATACATTGTATATTTTTATATGGAATGAACTACCCCATTTAACGGGATTTGAATCCTGTTTGGTTTTACTGAGAGTGTTTTTTTCCTAAAGTGGTTTCCAACTCTCCTTCTACACCAATGTGGGTATATTACTTCTAAAATGCTTCCTTACTCATCCCTAGCCCCGTAGAGTAATTATCATTTATGCTTCTCACCCGGACAGCTAGTAAGACGCCATGATGAAAAAAAATCCCCCATTTAATATTAAATTGTTAGTCTCATGACAAAATATTTTCTAGGGAAATGCCTTTTAATAAACTAATTGTCTCGTTACGCCCAATTTTGCAGTATGTAGAATGTACAATGTTCTTGTTATTTATAATATTAGTCCCAGTCAGTTGTCAGCAGGTGCTATGTTGCCCTCCAAGTCATTAGTGTGTGTCTTCATGACCATTCAATCGGTTAATCTGACCATAGGATGTACATAACATATTAATTCATTTGTGTGAAGATTGCCACATAGAGAAGTAAGGTTTTAAAGATTTACTATTTTAAAACTAATCAATTTAATAACATGAGATAGTACATACTATTAATTACACAAACTAAACGCCAGATATAAAAACATGTCCTTGAGTAAAATACCCTATTTTTATATTATTTATAAACCATAAAGAAAGTATATGATGAACTACATACACTGATGAAGTACCGAACACAACTGGACTGCTACTCAGTCATTTCGTCCCTGGATGAGCTCCAGGTCATGAACTGCCCATTCGCCTCAAGCTGTAATTTGAATGTTTACAGATTGTTCGAGCTAGGAATGTGATCGTGAGGTGGCAGTCCTATGACTTCCAATTCCTAATTTCAACAATGAGTTTCTATCTGTTAATTCTTAATTTTGAGAATTTCTTCTTAAATCTGTTGGTCACTTTTCAGCTCCTAACATAAATAACAAACTATGTACACGCCAACATATTTGTATTTGTTTTAAAACAGGCGATGGCCCGAGAACATAAAGGCAAGCTGGCGTTGGATCACTTGCTCATCATGCCTGTACAGAGGATACCGCGATACGAGCTCCTCATGCAGGTATTTATTAAATTTCCTGCAGAAAAGATTTCATGAATGCTAAAGGATATACATATAGTATGATTTTGGTACGAAGAACAGTAAAAGTTGGTTCCTAAAACAATTTTAATATATTCATACATCAAGTCATGTTATATACAGCTGTCACTTTTGATAGATATTATATAAAATAATACAAATAATATAATAACATGTTATCAATGTTGGTCGCAAAGAAATATGCTTGAATTTTCTAAACTGTTCCTCCAACCAAAATCAGGGTATACTAGAAATTTAAGCAGGGGCTAAACTTTAATAAAAATACAAACATCTCTTTTTGCAGTCAATGATTATACCTGAAGATGGAATTATAGTAAAGGTTACGGGTACAGCCATCATTAAAACATATCCAGATCATCTGAAAAATTACACATGAATGTGGGAATTGGTAAAAGGGTCCTGAGTTTGATTCCTGGGTCCAGCTGTTATTTTTCAACAAATTGAAATCACACTAAATTATTAATGCTATTTTTGTCAACCTCAATGGTCTAGAGGTGAAGTGCTTGTCTCAGGACCCGATGTTCCTGGGTTCAAACCCAGCTGAGGTCGATGGATTTTTATTGAGTTATAAAAATCTGTAGTCTGACCAAATTTGTAACCTCTTTCACACCCGCTCATAGAAATTCAACGTGGAAGACAACGGTGAACCACCACACTTCTTGAACTACCCTAGTGCAGGTTATTTATACCAGATGGTGCAGGCAGCACTAACTAGCCAAAAGGCTGAGTGCATGCTCAGCTTCAGATGTATAGAAATTGCATCAAACCAACCTTCGGGTTGTTGACTTAAGAATAAGAATGTTATTTTATAGGTTATGATAATATTCATCAAAAGTGACAACTGCAGATCACATGACTTTAAATATAATATTAAAAGTAAATCTTGAACTTTTTTTAAGAGTAGACATTTATGAAAACTCATCTTTGGTCTGGTTTGTGGTTATTAAATTGTGTTTTTGGCCAGCTCAGACAATACAAAACCTTTATCCTGGGAGGGGGAGGGGAAGGAAGAATGTATATCTATATTGTGTTCGTTTCTTGGTTAGCGGTTGTTGAAGCACACGGACCCTAGCCATCCCGACCACCAAATACTCCTAGACGCTCTACGGGAAGTGCACGATCTTGCCGTCAAGATCAACTGCACGGAGAGAGAGAGTCTTGAGTTGGAGCAACAGCAGCAGACACTCAAAGAGATTGAAGGTCTGGATCTATATATAGAGAGCTACTTAGCCATACATTAAACACAAGATTTATTTATTATTTAATACAAAGCTTGGAAACAGGAGGGTAGCTAGAGTAGGATTCTGGTAGGAAAGAACTTTTTATAAAATACAAACTTTTTTTTTTGCGGTCATTATTGATAACATTTTACTTTCTTAGTAGTATTTTGATGAGTATTCAGAGTTGCTGCGTATTTGGAAAACCGGGGAAATCACACATAATTTTTGAGTCTTGGAAAAAAAACCTAAGAAAACACTAGGAATTTTCTAAAATTCGGTAGGTAATACAAAAATAGTGGCAACCCTGGTATTAATGTTACATATCAAAAGTGACAGCTGAATAGCACATGACTTGACTTACAAATATATGAAAATTGTTTTAGTAAATTAACAGTACTGAAATTACACAATTCATTTATATTTTTATTCTTTAATTTAACAGTTCTTTAATTATCAAGAGTTGTTCATAAGAGTTATTGTACACTTTATTGTATAAAACACAATAAAGCTTAGTTTTGGCACAAATACCCCAAGTAAAAGAGAAATAATAAAATTATGATATCTGGTTTTGTAACTTTAATATATGCATATCGGTGAGCATGCAGGTTAAACATCAGACTAGTCTAGTCTGGTTTACCTGTGTTGAGGAGGTTAAAGAAACTCCTTCCCATATAAATCGGTACTATATCTTAGATTAAGTCTATAAGCTTAAACACCCTCAGAGAGAACAGCAAAATTAAAGTGATAAATCACATTTGTAAAATCCACTCCCATTTCACCAAGCAGAGATTCAAACTTCACCTCCCTGTCAGGAGTACAGTGCCAGTGTTGCATTTTAGATTATAAAGTGCTTAAGTCCCACCCCACAAGAAAACCATACAAAGATACTCGATAAGAAAACATCAAAATGGTAACAAATAATAAATAATAGTAATAATCCTTAAATGTTTCCATCATGTGTTTGGGTCAGTTTAGTAAAATCCCTCCATCTTCCTCTATCCTTCCACCATTCTCCTTCCTTCAATCACTACCATTCCTCTCCTCTCACTTGCACACTTTCTTTTATCTGTTACTCCCAGCTCTTTCTTAGCCTCCCTTGAGGTATTTTCATACATACTTCAGCTCCATAATTCTTTTTGGTATTCTCTCCTTTTCCATCCCCATTCCATGACCATACTATCTCAGCCTTTCTTCCTCTACTATCTTATGTACTCCCTATACCCCAAACTTTTTCTCTAAGCAAACAAACAATTCTAATTATGACTTTTTTTATTTTTTATTGACATATTTGCAGTTCTTTTTAATCATTTGTGTTGACTATTTTGAATTCATCCAGGATTGATTGAAGGTCTGATCAACCTGGTGACTGCTGACCGCATTTTCTTGAGGCATGACCTGGTCACCATGGCGTCTGGACAGGGGACCAAGAAAGAGAGGGTCATCTTCCTCTTCTCTGACCTCCTTATCATAACAAGTATCAAGAGGAGGACCGGCACCATACGCAAACCTTCCACGTATGCTAGCTTAACCCATTTAGTGGCATGGGTCGATATGATTGGTTATGCCTTGTATGGTTAAAAGTGCCAGAGCCGTTGTGGTCGGCCTTCCAGATTTGTGCTATTTCTGGCATTTCCTGATAGCTGGAGCTAAAAAGGTTATATATAGCTAGGAAGAGAACATTCCACTCTCTCGTATTTTCTACAAAGCTGGCATCATAAATCATCAGTTACAAAATTTATGAAATAGCTGTGGCATTCTTAGCGCACAAAACTTTAAATTGGCTTGGCGCTCTTCACACGTGAATCCAGAACAGGCCGTGGCACTTAAAAGGTTAAACCCTGCATGCTTTTGTGTTTAGTAGTAATTGGAGCGGGGACAAAATTTCATGAGTTTAATTCTCTGGGTTTCTTTTTATATATATATATACACACACACTCTTGTGCCAGTAATGGCTATCAACAACACCCTAGACATTAAAGTATTGAAAATGGACAAAAAGAAGATTATACTCAAGGAATTTTGATAAACTGAAGGGTTAATTAGAAATCACACTGTTCAAAACCAAAAGTAATTTTAGGCAGCACGGATAAAACATTCTTTCCTTTCCTCAAGTTTCATGCATTCAAATTATTGTATTAGGACATAAAAAATGTATGAGTTTTATATTTACTTTCAACCAGAGTTGGGTCGGAGCCCCTATTTCAAATTCAAATCTAGGGAAAAATTCTGATCATAGAGGAAATATAAACATAATAAAATAACTGAAATAGTAAATAAATGCCAACTTTTTTTGTAATGTATTAATACATTCAGTTTTAAATGTTAAATTAATGATCTGGGCCTGGATTCACCAATGGGAGCAAATAGATGCGCCAGCATAAGTTTGAAATATGTTCCAAATCCCTATTCACTAAAAGAAGCAGGCGCAATTTGAGAGCACAGTTGCGCCTTTTATTTGCCACCACTCAAGAGTAGGCACAAGTATTAAAATTATGATTGTCGCTTCAATAAATTTAAATGGAAGTATATTATCGCTATGGCATAATATACAACAAATAGTTAACTGTACTCCAATTAATAATAAAGAAATTGAAGACAAAATTTGTTTCAATTCAGATAATGATTTATTGTTAAAATTCTACATTCAAACAATGCAATGGCATTTCTTGCATTATTAAAAACCAAATGTCAAAAAATCCCAAATTGTGTAATGTTTGTCTAGATCCAAAGAGGTTTATATTCCTCCAAGTCCAAATAAATCTCGTTACTAAATATGGCAGTTAGTATAGCTTTAAAATAAGTTCTAAAGTTTGTATAAATATTTTATTAATGGAACTTAAGCTTTAAACTAATAATATTAATAAATACTATATAATATACCGGTACTAATATTGTTTTTGTAAAGCACCCAGAAAGAGGCCGCTTCTAATTTTATTGCTAGTTTACAAGCATAATATTTAGAAATCTTTATATTTGCAGTCATTTTAACTAGAGATTTAAAATAAAGTAGCCTTGACTTTGAAAGTACATTCTTCACAAGAATTGGTCGAAAAGAGCAACAATTAATGACGTTTATGGTGATGTCACCATAATCTTTCCACCAGTTTGCGCCTTTTTTAGTGAATACGGAAATGGAGCAAATAATAAGGTGCATCCTTGGGAGTATCTTGGGTACAAAGTTACGCCATTTCCCGACTTGAACCGGTGCAGAATTGAACTCGTTAGTGAATCCAGACCCAGGTTGTTAAATTTGACCTGTAATTATGTAGTGCTAATTCACCAATAACCATTATAAGAGCCCTAAAACAAAATATTTCAATTCAAAATTTCATTTTGGGGAGAAAAGGGGCGCAGGGATTTGAGGATTCATGGACGCAAATATCCCATTCCTAATTTAAACATTGTTTATTATATTTCTTTAGCAATTTATATTTGAAGCCACTTAAAAAAAATTAAATGTATATAAGGTTATTTGGAATAGAGCACAAGGCTAAATCATGGTTTAAATTAGGAGGGATAGCCAGCACACTTACCTTGGTGATACTGGAGTAGAAATTGTTTAGATATAACACTAAAAAACCCACAGGCACATTTTTAAGGACAAGCTTTCACTGTCACAGACAGCTTCATCAGGTCAAGAGAGTAGACTGACTCAGTCAGTGTGTTTTTTAGTGTTCTATCTAAACAATTTCTACTCCAGTACCACCAAGGTAAGTGTGCTGGCTAACCCTCCTAATTTAAACCATAAAATGTATATAATAATTTATATATTTATCTTTGGCTTTGCTTTCCATTGTTCCCTTGGCAGCTGCCTTGGTCAGAGATAAAATATCAATTGCTGTCAGACTACATGGCTTAAAATACAATGCTCTGTGTCATTTTTTGGAACTACTTATCTATTTTGTCTAAGCTTATACTTCCTTTCACCCTTCGCCTACAAACACACTTTGTCATGTCAATAAGAAAAAGGGGAAATAAAATTATAAAACTTCTTATCTTAAACTCACTGATAGTTTGCAAAATATTTTAACATTTTCTTTATGAGCCTATCAAAAAATTATTGTCTTTGTTATTATTATTATTATTATTATTAGCACCGCGTCTTACTACCCGTTCGGGTTATACGCACTATTGTCTTTGTTGATTAGGGCCAAATTTAAAGCTTGTTTTCATAAAGCCTATCCTCATAGCTCTACAAATGTGCTTAAAATGTCATTGAAAATGAGCTAATGTTACATTTTCACATTAATAAAACTCAAAATATTCTTGTTGAAGAAAAAGATTCGGGTTGGAATCTTTCAAATTTATTTTGCCGTGAACCATATTTAGAAATAACGCATTGCAGAATTAAATATTATGTTGAAGCTGGACGTTTGTGGGTCAATTTTTTGCTTATCGAGGCCGCCTCCTTGAACCACCAAAGAGTTTGTTTACATGATTTTATGTTTTTTGATTCACTCAAAAGGGGCTGAATCAATATTATTATTTTATCTAGGAACTGTCCTGGTAGTGTGACCAGCCTACTCGAGGCAAACAAATACAAGCTTCTAATGAGGATACCACTGGATGACTTGGAGGTTGTGAAAGGTAAGACCAGAAGTATCTAACGGTGTGTTTGTTGCTGAAATAGAGGGAGCTTGACGAGACTGTACTTGTAAATTTTACACTCAATTTACTCTGAGAGGTATCAGTCTTACCTTGACCGATTACAATATGATCCTATCTTATATGCTGCACCATAGGGTAGCTTGTCAATGTAAGCCTGCAACCTTTGAGGATAAAAACATGTTTATTGTATTCTCATTACTTTGAAATTAAAAATATAAAGTTGATCAAATGGATGTTGACTGAAAGTAAATAATTTACCAGTTTAGGTAAATCTTCCTAAGACATCTAAAAAAATAGTTTTTTAGCATTGCATCTTACTACCCATTCAAGTTAATTGCTTAAGGTTTTAGGAACTAGGAAGGTTACATTTAGAGGAAGTGTATACACATTTGCGAGGAGGGGAAGGGTAAAACAATTTTGGAAAAGCCATCTTTAGTACACCTGATCGAGATTCAAACCTCAATCTTCCTAATGTTCCTCACAAACACTTAGACTAGTCAAAGAAAATATAGTGGTATTTGAGAGGAAATTATTTTTAACACAGCCTGACCAGTATTTTATATATATATTTTTCACAGCCAAAGATGAGAACCTGCGTCGAATGTTGCGAGAGATGGAGCACCTCGCCGAGGATGTGGCAACACTGACACAAGTATCCGAGCTTGTGTCCACTCTGCACTGTCCTCACAGCCACCTAGAAGAGAGTGTGAGGGAAATGCTATCGGCACTAAACAAACAACTGCAGGACAGGCAGACTAGTGACTCTCAATTGTCATATCTCGAACTCACGGTCAACACACAGTAAGTAAACTAGAAAAATCACTGTGTGTTGTGTCAGTGGAATGAAGAAAGCTTGGTTTGATCCTAGAGAGTGGTTCAAATGATTCATTAACTGGCCACGAATTTATAATATCCCCAGATGAGATTCCTCTAATATTTTCAGTGTTTGTCTATATCAGGGGTCCCCAAACATATAGCTGAGGGCCACATTAGGGTATTGAAAGTGCTAAGTGGGTCAAATCGAAAAAGAAACATACATTATTCTAGTTGGGTATATATGTATACACACACACATAAGTTATAGCCATAATTAAACATGAATAGATGTAAGCTGCGCAGCCAACATATTTACCCCTCCCTCTCCAAATAGGAAACGTTTCTCGACCCTTTGCTCAACAGACTCTTTATGACATGCGACTAGCGAGTTCTGAGGAACTGTACATAACAGTATGTTGGTTTGATTTAGCGTTTACAATACAGCTGCAGGCCGTGTATGGCGGTTTGTATGTAGGTATATTCTGTATAGCAGCAGGAGCACCATCATTTCAATATTTGTCATTGAAATTATTTATTTTTTATTTTTTGTCATATCCTCTGCAGTCCGGTTAAACCCATTCTGCGGGTTGTAGTTTGGTGACCACTTTCCTATATCATCAGCATCATCATCATAATATATCATTTATCACGATAAACCTCCAATTAAATTCCATCCATTTTTCCTCCCTCTTTACCACAACCCTCCCAGTATTCTTGAGCATGACGAAACATATCAGGATAGTAAAGTTCTGCGCCAATACCTATTCTTCACTGTTTCTCTCTACAACTTTCCCAAGTCTTCAGAACCATGGATTTAAGCCACAACCAGGGGCTTGTTTGGTTAAACTACAAGTCTAGACTTACAATTTACAAGTTAAGAATGAATGTTTTACACTTTCAGGGTTTTATAATGTTTCAATGTTTTACATTTCAGGGTTTCATAAAGAAAATGGTTTGACTTGTAAATTCTTGTGTAGTTTAAAAATATATTTCCAATTCAGCTGTTATACCTACAAATGCTCTTTAATTATTCACTGATATTTAATTAGTGCGCTTTGGCAGCTGTGATTTGTATCCATGGCTATGAGTTTTGAGGAAATGTGTGGTGACGATTGTATCTCAGACTTGAACAGATCCATGAATTGGTAGTATGGTGGTACACTACGTCATGGGTTCAAATTTTTATTATCCCTCCCAGTACTTTTCAAAATAAGACCTTCATAGTTGTTATGGAAGAAAGCAACGCTATACAATTAAGTATAAATGAAAGGTGAAGTTTGGAGGATGAATGATTATAGCCACAGATATTGAGCCCAGGGCCTTTGGCTTGGCATGCCAATTCTCTACCACTTCCTATTTATATATTAATACAGTCATTATTATTCATATTATTATTATTTGGTGTTCTGTCTTATGACAGGTCCATTTCTATTGTCAGTGAACTTAGACCACCAATGAGCACTGTCCTCTGCCTCCTTCCTAAGCTCCTCTTTCCCTTGACCTTTCTTTCAATGATGTTATGCAGAAGACAGTCCCTCCTAAGGACGTGTCTGATCCAGTTGGTTTTGTACTGAGTAATCACATCCAAATTGGTTCTCTTCCCACCCACTCTTCTTAGAACTTCTTCATTTGTCATCCGTCTGTCCATCTGATCTTCTCAAGTCCTCTCCAGCACCACATTTCAAAGCTATCCAAGTGTTTTTTCTCCCTTCTTCCTAGGAGTCCAAGTTTCTTCTCCATACAAAGTGATGCTCTAAATGGAGTATTTCATAAGTTTCTTCCTCAATTCCAAACTCAACTTGCTGAACAGAAGTAACCTCTTCTTGTTGAAAGCTTCCTTGGCTAGGGTGATTCTCGACCTAATTTCTTTAGTGCAGTAGGTTTCCTTTGTCAGCAAACTTTTCAGGTATTTGAACTGCTTTATGTTTTCCAACTCATGGTTTCTAATTTTGATTTTCAGCTGCTCCTAGTTTCTTTAAATCACCATTAATTTTGACTTCTATTCAGAGCCCACCACAAATCTCCAATAGATAAAAACAATATTATATGAAATTTATATTATAAACACAGAATGAAAATATTGTTAGACACCACACAAACGGTCACAAATAATCAAAGCTTCTTTGCTTTAGGAATATTAGATGGTTACATATTTTTTATATGAATAAATGTACTTGAGAGGTGTTAAATATGTTTGAGAAACAAATTTAAAAGACCTGTCTCTAAGTCAATTCTTCTCAAGAAATATTTACTCATAGATTTTTATTTATTTTGCATTAATTCTTTGAATTCCAAAATTAGAGTAGCAAGATTGGATTGTTTTTAATGTTAGAATATATGCGAACACTTCTTTAAAAGATTCCTAAGGTTGTTTATTAAATATGTAATTTATTTGTTTAGGAATGGCATCGAGAACATTTCTATTGTTTTTACGAAACCAGAAAAAAGGACAATTTGGGAAGAGTCATTCAATGAAGCAAAGCAAAAGTTAGGTGAGTAATTGTATGAACACTTGATAAATAATATTTTACATTTTATCAAAATTTAAAATCCAAGAAATTTTACAACATATATATAGGTATTCAAAATAGCTATTAAATATCAAACATAAAATTTTCTCTAGGTTTATTTTATAATTTTTTATTAACCTTATAAAATAAAATTTTCAATTTATAACATTCAAAACCATTGATTTTTTTAACAAAGTTTGATATTTATGTCATTTCTCTAAACTGTATTTCCCTTTCTTTACGCAGCCCTCTCTACAGATCGCCGGCCTTGTCCCGAGTTCATTTCCCCCCTGCCGATACGCAAGACAAGAGCAGGTCTACAGTTCACATGTGCTGCCCCCACACTTGGGTTGAACGCATACAACATGCGAGATGTGTGGGTGTGCAACAGCGACGGTTACGTTGGGCAGGTGTGTGTCCTCAGTCTTCAGCCTGAGCCTACTGTTGTGTCGTGTAATGGGGTTTGCAATGCTCGCATCCTCTGTGTCGCGTCCATTCCAGCAGGAGTTACAAGGTAAACTTTATTGCATTAGATGATAGAAACTACAATCTAATTTAACTAGGAGGGAACTTTTTTTGGAAGTCTCATAACCAGAGGTAAAGCCTTTGTGTGAAATAATATCTTTTTTTAGATGTTTTCAATGAAAATCAGAAATTATTCTTGAATATTACTTTAGGATGTGAATAGCCACTCTGGTACAAGAACTTAAGCAAGATATAACTCTAGTTGTAAATAGCTTGTATTAATTAAACCTAAAAACTTGTTTCTGTGGCTGCGTAGTCTAATGCGCTACTAACACAGTAAACTAAACTCCCAATGACGAGGAAATTGAGTTTCAAATCTTGGTCGGGTGTACTGAGGGTGGTTTTAGCCAAATGGTTTTCCCCTCACCCTCAACCCAAATGTGGGTACACTTCCTATAAAAATAACTTCCCTAAAACCATTAACATAATTAGTAACCAAGACTATAACCATAACAAGTAGTAAGACGCGGTGTAAAAATAAATTAAACCTAAACACAAATTTTAATTCAATTTTCCTAGGGCTTTAAAATATAATTGATATATTCAAATGGAGTAGGGACAAAGAAGGAAGCATTTTAAAGGTAATCCACCTGCATTTGCGTTGAAGAAAAATGGATAACCGTTTAGGAAAAACCACACTCAGTGGGCCCAACCACAATTCTAGCCCTGATCTCCCCACCTTAGACAATTTGACCACTGAAGCAATTCTAATGTATATACAAATGTTAATTAATGTGTAGCTATTTAAATAAAATTCAGGAAATAATCAGTATCTCTTTATTCTGTATAAGAATGTAGATTATATTAAGTAAATACTTGCAAACTATAGTTTTGATTGCCTTCATTGGAGTTGGTTTGATGTTTTTCTGATGTATTTGTGTTGTTTGTGCAGGTCCCCACAAGATTGTGCTCCTGGCCAGGTACCATTAACTAATAGCAAGACTGGCATCAGTATCTCTGTGGAAGACACTGATAAGAGTGGGGGTAACATTCAGCTTGACAGGTGAACTAATGTTATTTAAAATAGCGATGAACTCAAATCACACATTAATAATGATTATTACACTTGATATTATTTAGTCAGGACTTTTTTCTGCATCATTAACATAACAAATGTAATATTATCAAGACATGTGAAATAAAGTGCATTAAGTACCGGTATGTTACAATATGTTCTGATGTCACTCGGCATCTTCAGGAGGTAGTAGACTAAACAAAACAGGAAGTTGTGAAGGATGAAAACTTCTCTAGTAGATTGAAATAATTATCCTATTTTATTGGGGATGGTAGATGGGGGCTAAGTTTTAATTTTTAACAACAAAGTTATACCACTGAAGTCAACTTAATTTTCAGTTTATAACTGCTGAGGAGATGCATGTGGTGTCAAAACATTGAAGTGCTTTTAAATATGGGTTAGTGTTTTTTAGTTTTAGTTTTTCTTCATTGTTTACAATTCTGTGATATTTAGGGCCTATTTAATACTCTAAAACTTTTTTTTTTATCAGCTGGAAGTGTGCATTGTTCAACAGTTATAATTTAAAATACTTTAAGAATGTTGTAGGTTGATAATTTTAAACATTGCCTTCCTTATTTTTGGTACACTAGACATAAGTTAATGAAAATATTTTCGGTAAATTATTTCCCTCGTCAGTCTTGGTGAGTTGGCCGGTCAACCTGTAGACAAGTTCACTTGCAGACTGAAGGCAAAATAATAATATCTGGAAGTTGTCATAGTCATTATTATGGTTTAAATTAGGAAAGATAGCCTGGGTGATGCTGGAGTAAAAATTATTTATATAAAACACCAAACCACATATTAAAATATGAGCTTTCTCTGCCACGGGCAGTTTCTTCAGTTTCTGAGGTTAAACTGTTGCTCTTGGTTAGGACGCAATGTTGATCGTTGACAGTTAATTTTATTTTCAATCCTAGCAATAAAATAAAAATTTACTATTGCTGCCTGTGTTAATTAAAACTCATCATTAAATATGTATTTTTGTGTTTAATAGTATCTTAACTAAATCATTTCTACTCCAGCTCACTAAGGCAAGTGTGATTGCTATCACTCCTAAATTTAAACTATGATTTAGCATTACACTCTATTCAAAATATTATAGTCATTATATGTAGTAAAATTTAACTCTAGAAAAATTTTGTTCTCTAAAATCATTAGGGGTGTGTGAAGCTTTGAAAACTTGGGACTTCACTTTGAATATTCAGCTTCTACTTTGTTTTAAAAGTAAAATTTTTGATTCAACAATAGAAGCTTCACCAATAAAAGTTATTAAAAGTTAGAATACTTATTTGTTATTTTGTGCTGTTGTTTACATTGAAAATTAATGTTCACATGTCAAAAGTCTAAAATAACTAAAATACCTATTGTGATACTTAGTAAGATTGCCTTTGTGATATAGTGATCAGAGTTCCAAGTTTCAGATCCAGAGGTCACGAGTTCGATTCTCGGTGCTTTTAGATTTTTTGTGAAGCAGTGAATCTGAACGAGGTCAATTCAGTCTCGTGAGGACAATTGAGGAGCTATTTGAATGAAAAAAAGTAGTGGTACCAGTCTAGAAAACTGAGATTAACAGCTGACCACATTACACCCTGTATCTGTAAAAGTTGACACTCTTTGCCAACAGATGGCGGCTGCTTTGTTGAGATGAATCGATTGTTGGTTGTTAAATATGTTAATAATATTTGCAATATCACATTTTGTAAATTATATTTCTCAAAGTCATATAGTTATGAAACATATAACATGTTTTTCCAATATAAAACATTTTTAAATATTCAAACTTTTATTTGGCTTGGAATCTTTCATATTACCATTTGATTCAACTACACCTCAAATTGAAAAAATGGACTTCCAACACATCTAAAAATTACCATATTACCGTAAAAGTGGGTTACTTTGACCAACTTTTGTTATAATTTTTGCTTAATATTGTGCTGTAAAATAACAAATAATAGATATAGAATTTGTATGGTAATTTTTAGATAGTTCAAACCTTTCTTTAAAAGACTTTCATATAATAATCAATGTTTTCTGTTAAATTTTAACAGATTTATGGTTTTTTAATTTGGGCTAAAGTAGAACGTAGGTAAGGGTAACTTTGGCCCACTTCATATATTCCTATCTTAAAACACATTTAAACATGCCTGGAGCAATGTAAAACGCTGGTTTGGATGAAAAAAGTAATCTCATATCAGTACAAACACATACACTTTATTAAGTCTTTGTTTACACTGGTAAAAAATTTTTTTTGCAAAGGCTAGAGAAAAAAGAAACTTAAGTTATTGATAAGAAAACAAAACAACATCAGTCTTATTAAAATCTTACTATGTATAAGTTCAGTCTCTTACAAGTTCAAAAACAACTTTTAATACTTGTCTAAGCAATATTTATAGAAAAAAGTCCCCTATTCAACAATGTTGGAGGCTTCATCACTTGTATGATGTCAGACCATTCGTAAAAAAGCATGTCCTTTTCTTTTGGCCACTTCCTATACTTTTGGGTAGGCTCCATGCAATCCACGATAGCACCAGTTTCTACTACACTCATAACCAGTCCAGGAAATTGTTTTCCCTCCCAAGCAACCACTACAAAGTTGCCTTCTTCTAAAGTGTCCTTCAGAGGTTGAGGGTTTCCAGATTTGTTGTCAGTTTTAACATAGTTTCTGATACCAGAAGTTCCCGGTGTTGACTCAGGAATCGTTCGTTTACGGGTCTTCGTAGGTTGTGACTTGTAGACCTCCTCATCTGAACTGAACACCAAATCACTGTGCCCAGATGAAACAATACTATAATCATCAGAATCTTCATCAGATGATGGTAAGTCCTGATATTTTTTCTGCCTCTTCTGCCCTTTTTGCTTTTGTTTTGGTTTTGTTTTCAAGGTTTCCTCTTCTTGTGGTTGTATCAAATCTTGTTCTGTGATGCTTTGACCAGCTGGCACATTAAGTTTCTTTTTTCTACTACTTCGGGGTTTCACAACTTCACACCATTTCTTTTCTAAGTGAGACAAAAAGGATTCTCCAACAAGTTCTAAGTCAAATGCTGTGTTTTTGGATGGAAGGCGTTTTAATATCTCCTCTTTCTTAAGTGGGTAAATCCCAGATTTTCTGAATCCAGATATTATGTTGGAAGAAGTGTGTTCTTCCAGTGAATCCAAAGTCTTCTTTAAAAGTCTAGGAAATAAGTCTTTTGGCAGAGTCGCAACGTGTTTACCACTATCAGTTTCTTTCCATTGCTCCATTGTTTGCTTCCATTTAATTTTCAATGGGCGAAAATACGCCACGTCTAAGCGCTGTGTTAAGTGGCTTGAATTAGGGGGCAAACAAACAAAACTTATGTTGTTCTCCTGACATAGTCTTAGGACATTAATGCTTAAGTGAGAGCTCAGATTGTCTCCGATTACTACCTTTTTTCCCTCTCTTTTTTGTAGTTCTGGAAGAAGGTGCGATGTGAACCACTCTTCAAATGTTGGTAGGTCAATCCAACCATGCCGGGTCCTGTTATATCTGGCTCCTTTAGGTCCACCTTCGGTCCATGTGTTCCATAAGTGTTCTGCCTTATAAATTACATAAGGTGGTAGTGCCTCTCCAGCAGCATTAGCACATAACATAACTGTTGTGCTGGATTTGGTCGAGTTCATCACCCGCTCCGGATACTTACAGCCTCTGCGACAAATGATTTTTTTCCGTCCAGCATCATCTGTCATATTTGTTTCGTCATAGTTGTATATATTGTTGGGTGGTACATCCGTCAAAACTTCTTCAAGATTACTAACAAAATCAGTTATTGTCTCCTCAGTCACTGCGGCCCGGACCCTTTTGATATTGGAAGCAAACCTCTTTGTTAGTAGAGGACGTCTTGCTAAGAATGACTTTGCCCAGTCACGTCCTGGCAAATTATTTTGAAACTGTTTAACTATTTTTCCTTGCCTACTGAGATAAGCTTTAGCAATGAAACGTAAATCAAGCTCATTTATTGGAAAACCAAATTCACTAAGTTTATCGACGTGGCTTGTAAAAGCACGTTCTTCTTCATCACTAAAAACATTAGGATGTCCAGGAGAGGAGGTATGCCGATTTTTTAACTTATTTTTATGGTGCTTTGGCAGAAAAATTAGGAATATTAAACATCTAGAAGCTATCTTAAGTACTTTTATGGCAACATAGCCCCCTAATTACCAGAAGCTAGGGAAAATTCTAAATATTAAACACCTCTAGAAGCTCTCTAAAGTGTTTGTTATGATAACATAGCCCCATAACTGCCGAAGGCTAGGTAAAATTCTGAATATTAAACAACTCTAGAAGTTCTATGAAGTGCTTTTTAAGAAAACACAACCCCCTAAATTGTACTTGTACCTTAATTTTTGTATTGTTTGAACTATAAATAAAGACATATAAATTTTGTTCATAGCTCCCCACCCCTTCAACTACGACCTTGACAATACACAGCAAACTATATGCAATGTAATTTTTTTTTTCTATAATATCTTTGTCCATCAAATGTGTATTATTCGTGTGCCCCTCAGTAGTTCATCCAGTGAAGATGATGACGATGACGGCGAAACTGTGGGTCCTGTGTCGAGCGTGATGGAGGATGAGCAGAAGCGTGTGCGTAGTGTATCCGACTCGCTGGCGAGCGATGCAGCTTCGGAAGACGCCGACAACCTCCAGCCAACCATGTGGCTGGGGACCGAAGATGGCTGTATCCACGTGTACAATTGTAGCGACAATATCCGCATCAAGAAGAACAAGGTCAAGATACAGCATGGCTCCTCTGTTCACTGCATAATGTGAGTTGATTTTTTGTGAAAATAGTAACTAAGGTGTCACATTAAAAATACTAAAACTTCACAAATTTCACTAGACTTGATTTTCTAAAATTAGTTTATTTATTAATGACAAACCACTACCACTGTGATCCACATTTGGTATATTAAAAGATTTAAAAAAAATGGTGTTTTCTATAAATAATGTGTTTACCAAAGTTACCTGGATATCTCTTTTTTTTTCTTTTTTTATTCATTCAAATGTCTTCTTTATTTTTTATTGGAAGTAAGAAGTACTTATAATTCTACCAACCATTGCTTTGTTTAGTAAACTTCTCACTCTACTAATTTAATATTGTTTGTCTCTTTCTGAAATAATATAAGTAACACATCTTTCCCTTCTCCGCTTTCCACATTTCAGTACATCTAATTTATTGTATTTTTTTACTTATTGTTTATAGTGTACAAACTAAAATAAATATTTGTTTGTACATTCCAGATATTTGGACAATCGAGTGTTTGTATCTCTCGCAAACGGAGACATCACAGTCTATGTTCGAGATCACAGTGAGTGCACCGTCTGTAAAGCAATCTTTCTCACACTTACTTACAGGAAAGAGTGACAGAAACAAAAAGACATCATGGCATACTCAGTGAAAATAAGAGCCACTGGCCATCCCACAGGCAATATTATAAATTCATTTAATTAATATTATGATTGAAAAAATAATTATATTTGAAATAATAATATATATCATTAAATAAATAAATAAATATAATAGAACTATGGAAAATTAAGCACAAATAAAGGTAAAAAAGCACAAATAAATGTAAAAAAAAAGCAAAAATTAACACCTATTAAAATCCCTTCAATATGTCACATTCAAATCTCTATATTATGTTGAATTTAGAACGACTATGTTCAAAATACATATATGTGGGTACTGGAACTATTCCTTTAGACTCCCTTCAGTGGCTGAATGGTCTAAGGCATCACTCTTGTGTTAGACTGGCCTACTGAGGACTGGGAGATTGGGGTTAGAATCCCAGTCAGGTCTATATAAAGTGGTTTTCCCCAAATGGTTTCCCATTCTCTTTCCACATAAATGCGGGTATATTATTTCTAAAATGCTTCCTTCCTCATCCCTAACCCATTAGAGTAATTATCATACATACGTATAAACTGAATGGATAGTAAGACTCTGTGAAAATAAATATTTATTGAGTGTGATTGAAAAAGCCACTCGCTTGGGTGGTTGATTTATCTAAGGTGTCACTCTCCAAACAGATTGGACTGCCATTTACTGGTAGAATGAGGTTCGAATCCCTTTTGTATGCGCTAAGGGTGGATTTTCCCAAATGGTTTTCCATTACCTCCTCACGCATGTATGGATACACTTTCTCTAAATTACACCTTCACAATCCCTGACACATTAGCGTTAGTACATATTATGCATACAACCTGAATGGTTAAAAGAACGTGTGATGCTAAAATAAAACAAAAAATGAGCTGATCAACTTGTCTACTCTCCTTTAATGATATTAAAATGATGATCAGATTGAATATATTAATTAATAATCTTACTTAAAAATCCTTATTACATTTTACACTATAATATGCACTTTGTTGGAACATCCTTAAAACTGTCAGCAGAATTAACGGTTGATCAGAACAACAGCTATGTTCCTTGATCAAATGTTTAGTATTGAAGTGAGATTCCTCACTCCCGATATAGTAAAGAAATGAAAAAGGAACATTCGAGAAGCATTTACCCCTCTGGTCCCACTATTAACTATTAATATCCTTCGTTCATGTACATTATGTAAATGACTCAGCAACTTGGGAAGGGGACACACACACACACACACACACACACACACACACACACACAAGGTGGCACCGAGCCCTGCAGCTGAGAAAACCAATATATAAGTTTTTGCAAATCATAATAATACACTCAGTTGTTTCAAGTCCTAATGCTAGTGGGCCCACTTCTCATTTCCTGAATCCAGCAACCCTTAGGCCTACATTTTGTTATGAGATGTGATGATTACACGAGTAAATATGAGGTGAGAGAGTTTTTTAATCAGATCTGTAGCCATGGCCATAAATGGGAAAAGGGCTGAACAGGGGCAGCCCAAGTGCCAGACAAACCGCTTGAGGGGGCATCAAATAGAGCAACACCCTCGCCTAATGTAACCTGAGCATGATATTAAAAAAATCTGCAAACCTACTCTTCACCTAACATAATCACTCTTAAAAAAGTTATTTTACATCCACCATCTTGAGAAAATGGTGGCCTAGTTATTATTTTTATTTTTTTGTAATTGTCTCATAAACCATTAATTATATCTAAGTGTTTGTTATGGTAAAAAAAAAAAAAGAGAGAACATTATCTATATAACATGTTATTGATTTATGTTCCAGTATTTTGGAAAATATATAAGCCTTGCCCTTCTATCTTATTTTCAATGTTTAATTTAAAACAACTGTTTGGTGCCATTTTTCCTTTATAGATTTAATTGTAATCCTGTTTTCGTACAATCTCGCAGAAAAACGTTTGGAGTATGATAACCATTTGTGAAATTTTCCATTCATATTATTTTTCTATCAAACCCAGTTTACGTTAGGCTTGGAGATGTTAGGTTTGGTAATTACTTTCTTACTATCTCTCGGTTATATATGGGGGCACCAAAATACAATCTCACCTGTGCACAAAATTCATGTTGGGCAAGCTAGCCCTGAGGCTGATAAATTAGTTTTAAAATCAGTATGTGGGTGAACATATGCTTAAATTAGTTATCCATATAATCTCAACAAATATTGACTATACTTTGTCATGATTATCTAGTAATGTGCTATTGTCAGTAGGTGGATGGAACACAACCGACCCATACATAGTGTCTGTGGGGACTGCAGCTACCCCTGTTACCCGCATGCTGCCCATCGCAGGTAGACTCTGGTGCAGCTGTCACAATGCCATCAAAATACTCAACACTTCATCCTTGCAAGTTGAGGTATAGTTTTATCCAGAAAACACTTCATTTGCTAGCATGAAAAAAAGTTTTTAGAACCTATTTAACTCTACACATAAATAGATATATTTTATCAAACTTTTTATAAAGCCAAACAATTAAATTTTGCTGCTAAAACTGTATTTTGTTGAACTTAGTTCTTTGAAGCGCTAGTAAATTAATGTTCACATTGTCAAAATAGTATTGAAAAATGTTTCTCTTGCCTGTGTTTGTGGTTTTATATGGATTATTTATTAGTTAAAGGCTCTGCTAAGAGTGGACTTTAACCAGTAGAAACAGATATTTTTATTGTTAAGGTCTACTATCAAGAGATTTTTTAGGTTAGTTAAACATTTAATTCCAGAGAGTTTCACTTTGAACTTTTCAACTCCCAAATGTATACTCTCTACCTAGGAATAATAAAATGTGTTTTAGTAAATTATGAACAAGACGTTACTCCTCGCTTGCTGCTTCAGTGGTAACTAGTTGATGTCACGACGACGGCAGCGTTGTGTTCAGACACGTTGGGGTAAGGGTAGTAAAATGTCAGTGAGTGTCCCGGCAACATTAGTCGCGGTGGAACAGAAGGATATCCCGGCAACCTGAGTCCCGGTAACGTGAGTTGCGGTGGGGAGGTAGGGTGATTGTCCCGGCAACGTGAGTCACGGTGGGAAGTAGGGGGATTGTCCCGGCAACGTGAGTTGCGGTGGGAGCTAGGGTGATCGTGGGGGGAGAGAGTGAGGCTCAAAACAATATTGCTCTTTTGTAACATAAGGCACTTTAATAGCTCTTTCAAACAGGTGGCACACCCGGTTTGGGTAACCAATCTTCGACTGGCTCTGACCGAGGAACCACTATGTTAAATAGCATCCGCTGCTGCCTGGCATGTCCAATGGGAGAAAAGGGGGGCTATACATATTGGAGTTGCGTGCAGAACGTGAGAGTACAGTAGACCAATGTCATGCAAGCCAATAGAGAAGAAGAGTTCACTTTAGAACTGAGTACAGTGGGGAAATCATCACGGACGGCTCAGAGAACATGAACTGTGAAGCGGGCCAAGCAGTAGAAAGGGTGGTTGACGTGGCCTGTGCAAGTGCGGAGGAAAGATACAAGGGCCGACCGTAACAGTGAGGCGCAACAAAGAGATGTCCTTCAGGCTGTATTTCTGCCCCACGATCTAGTATAAGAGTAGGCATAGGTGTGCACAACGTGGGTGCCGGGGCAAAAACCACCAAAAAATAGAGGAAAAGTTGGAATGACAAAAGACCAAAGAACCTATTGGTATTTTTTCTAGAAACAGTGTCGATGATTATTCCAAGTGGTCCTGTTTCTATGCCAGCCAATGGATGGCATTGTAATTGATCATGTTTGTTTTTTAAATAATAATCTTGTAAAATAAAACATTGAACATGGATTTTCTCTTTGGTTTGATTGATTTTATTGTAAAACTCAATAATTTCATGACGAGGTAGCGGTGCTTATTCCGCCCTTGTTCAACTGAACTCCTATTAGCACTCCATGCTAATATGAGCAGTCATTAGGTTGAAACTAGATCAGATCAAGAGAAGAGTTAATAAAGTTATATAGTAATCTATGGGGGGCTCCAAACCTTGGTGGCTCATTCATTTAGAAAAAAATGTATTTACTGCATTTAGTTTTTCTTTCGATTATACTGATAATATATCAAATGTATCTAAATGATCCCCTAGTCTTGAAAATCCCAGGGTGCTGTGTGCCTAAAGGGTTATTCATCCCTTATCTTAAATATAATATATACCTCTTTAAGGATAACATATAGTACACAATAACTTGACTACAGAAAAGTGAAGACCGTGCCATCCAGCGCACTTGACATTGGCCTAAAAAATTTGGGATTTAAAATTCTGCTGAGGGCTTGCATTATTTTTTAAACAACAACTTTCCATCCTTTTACAGAAAAATATTGGTTTATTTCTTATAATTAATTATTTTCTTATTGAGATTTAAACATGTATTGATCATCAATATATAAAAACAATTTGTGTTCATATTCGTTAACGATTGTGACTCTTGCCGAGGTATATTTAAAAAACTATAATTATATCAATATATTGACTAATTAACATACAATTTCATTTCAAATGTCCTTGCAGCATTCCTTCCATGTGAACGTGGATAGCAGTCGCTCGGTCTCCTGCATAGCTGTGTCCGGTCTAGGAGTGTGGATATCTCTGCAGAACTCTGCTGTTATTCGACTGTTCCACGCAACTACCTACGAGTGTCTGTGTGATTCCAACATGGCCCCTGCTGTCACCAAAATGCTCTCTAGTGAGTGGAAAACAATTGCTCATTTAACATGTCAAAAGGGGTTTGTACGTTTTCCTGTATAAAAATAAATAAGGCTGGATAATGAGTTCCTAAAAAGCATCTAATAAACGAAAATCTTTATTTTTTATTTTAAGTATTTAAAAAAAATGACTTATTAACGTTGTTATGAAAGCACTTAACAAATCTGATATTACATTGGGCTATGAACAATTTGTATTCTGTTTGATAAATCCCTAAACACTCATTTTCAAGCACCAGCCCTTCGACCAATGTCGTATGTATCTTGGCTATGGAAGAGACAGCTATATACTATAATATTCATTAAATTTATTCATCATAAACAAGGCTCAGACTTTGATGACCTAACACTTTCAAAAATGACCCATAAAATGACTTTAAATTTACAAAGAAAGCTCTAAAAATGGGAACAAAAAAAAAACTTTGCAATGAAAAGCCTTTGACAACTAAACTATTGTATTCTGCTAAATATAACATTGATATAAAATATAATAATAATAATATTTTTATTAGGGTGAAATATATGCATCAAAAGTAATAGCTACCGCCTTCCAACCCAACCCTCTCCAACCTAGTTATAGTGTCTCACCAGGAATGTATATTTTACAACCATACAAGCAAAGACGTTACAAAATTAATTACCTTTTCATTCTGGCAACTGTGGGTTGAAAAACATATAAATTTAAACTATTTGTAAACAAAGTATATACTTATTCAACATAAATACAAAGAATGATAAAAAACAACAACCAAGGATTCATGAACAGAATTTATGTGCAAATTAGTATTATCTGTTTTTTAACATCAATTACTGTTTCCAGCCTGTGGCCTGGGTCAATTTTTTAACTCAAGCCATGCATTTTCCTCTACCGGCTTGCTAGGCCTGTCATAGTTTCATTTGTCTTATAATCCAGCTTAAGACTAGGACAGGCACAACATCCAGTCCCCAGCCATTAATTCATCACTGTGAAAAGGTGAACCCACATTTCACCAATGATAAATTTGTCGGCCATAGCATTGTCTGTGATGTACCAAAATAAAGATGACACGTAATCAAAATATGGGCCTTAATCATAACTGAAAATTTCCAAACAATAAAAATTCATATTTCAAAGAATTTAGAATACATTGATATTTAAGATGACTCTATAAAACTATTATTCTATTTTGCTATCCTCCAAGAAATCATTCGATTCCTTTGAAAAATCATGGAGCATTATGCTTTTTAGATGATTAATTTGCATACTAAAATATTAGTTATGGGCAGAATTATCAAACTAACTTTATTTTATACACTCATAAATATTAATTTAAAAATTTGCTTGGATACAAATAAAGTTACACTACATTAGATTATTATTTTCAAATTGCCAATCTGGAAGCAGCTTCTTTTCGTCTTCAATTTTGTTTGTTTCAAGAATAAAAAAACTACTAGTTTCTGATAGCACTAATACAAAATATGAAATTAATTCATTTATAACTTACATTTCAAGAGGATTGATGAACCTATCACCTGTCCAAAAACCACAACAGTGCTGGTAACTTTAGCTTAGTTTGTGTTTTCCCCTTTGACATTTCCTTTTTTATTTATTTGAATCCTAGTAAAAGATAGTATTAGCATAGTTAATGTTGAAGGAATAAACAACATAAACCAATGTTTTGGTTTCTATGACCACCTAACTCTTTTGTGTTAACTTAAATGAAAATACTTGCATTTGCTTTTAAAATACATAAATTACTTATTCATAATTTATATTCAACCTACCGGTACTAAAGGCACTATGAACAAATATTTTTTAATTATGTTTTTTTAATTTAAATTAAATATTTATAAAGTAAGTTTTAAATATATAGATTGGCATTTAGGCTTGTACTGTTTGTAGTTAGGGTAGAGATGAAATCACAAATGTTGTAGCATTTATCGGCTCCTCAGGCTGTGATGATATAATCCGCCAGCACAAAGCCGCATGTCTACGAGTAACCTCTCTCTTGGCCTGCAAGGATCTTTTGTGGGTTGGTACTAGTGCAGGTGTGGTGCTCACTATGCCCCTTCCTCACGTAGCACCCTCCACCATGAAAATCAACAACATACCCACTGCTACTGGTAAGTTCTTAAAGATTTGGACATTGTTCTTTAAAATAATATGTGTGTGGGAGCTCAGTTGTGGATTGAGGAATGTGAGATGTGACTACACCTTCGGATGTGTGTATGTGTGTGCACGCATGCGCGTGATAACTTAACTGTAGATTAAGCTCATAATTGTTTTCACAAAAACATTATCAATATTTTTAGTGTTTACATGGTATGTAATATAATTTATCTCTAATTTTTATATAATTATTTGTGGGTATTTTAATGTTTCTAATTTGCTTAACTTCTATTTTAATTATAATATTTGGTTAAGTGTAATAAAAGGCAGTAGTGTAGCCTATTAACTTCACAACTAAAGACTATCACCACCATCACCGTCAACATCATCACAACCATCATTATTATTATAATCATCATCATCGTCGTTATTGTTATTGTTATTACTAAATAACAGAAATTATAGAAAAACTGCATTATTGATGGAGCTGGTTGTTTCACGATTAAAAAAAAAAATCCACGCAGATAGCAATTTCAGATTAATAGATGATGTTAAATTGAAAATGCTATGAAATTAAAAATGTTTTTATCAGTAAAACATAACTATTTATGCAGTAAATCTACGAGTCTTTTGTCCCAACACAAATAAATTATACTTGTTTCAAGTTCATGTTAGTTGATGCTAGAATGTACAACCTTAAAGTCACTATTTATCAAGAAAGCAACCTAAGTTCAATGACACTTTCTCATTTCTCATTGCAAAAGCTGGTCAAAGGTCAATAATAAACAAAAACCTTGGCCATTAAATATAAATTGCCAAATCTTTTCTAATATAAATAGAGAGAACTTTCGTGAAGGGTATAGATATTTTCACAGTAAACTTTCTGAGCACAAACAAGAAGGCGTAACAATTAATTTGGTTCATTTGTGACTAGCCATGTCCATTCCAAAACATGTATTTTAACAGTGATCATTCAAGACCACTGTGGCTGGTGTTGATAAATAAATCACTACAATGTTTTTCTCAGTAATCATAGGACTAATTCAATCATGGGAAACCTTAAGTTTACTGATATGTTGAAAATTCACCCAAAAGGTGTGAGAAATTAAGATTAAGAATAAAAAATAAAATAATATATAGGTTATCTTAACTTGAAATATTACTGATAATTTCTCTTCCATTAAAATTTAAATGCTACAGAATGAAATTTTTAAAAACTATTATGCTAAGAATTGGATGTGAAAATCCTCTGTTTGTGTGCTTTTAGTATTAAGTAGGGTTCTGAGAGACTTGTATTTCAATCTCGAACTCGAGTTTGTCGCTTAAGCTCGAGCTCGGGATTTTTGTAGGATCTCATTTTTGAGCTTTTGATGTACTTAATAATCAATTTTTAAAACGCAATAGTAAGCATAGTCTATTTAATTGAGATAATATCTTCATTTCCACTTATAAATCATTCGATTACTTAACAAATTGTTAAACATTAATTTCAATTTTAACATTAATAACATAATAGAGCTTTAAAACCACTTTCAATAAGTAAATTTATTCAATATTGTCGTCCATTTTGAATTATAATTGATTGAAGTTGTTCACTTGTATTGCCATGACAATGCAATGAAAATAAAAATAGCTAAGAAGATTACTAAATAATTGAATGATTCTTTTTACTATTTTTACTTAGTCCTTTTCTAAAATATTAAAATGTAATATCAAAAATATCTGATGAGCTAGGGATGTGGGAGGTTGAATTTAGAGTAAGTGTCCTCGCGTTTGTATGTATGGAGAGCAAAATACTAGTTAAGAAAAAAAACACCATAAATACACCTGACTAGGATTCAAACTCCAATTTACCCATTATCAGCAATCAAGTCTACTTTGAGAGGGATGTCTAAGAACACTTGCCACCAAATCAAATATTAATTTGTTTATTTCTTGTGTAATCAGAACTTTTGTTATTTATATTTCAATAAAACTAAATACATTTTTATTTTATTTAAAGAAATAAAAGATAGAAATCAAGTATAGTTGTTACAATTCCAGGAGTTCCACATGGTCACACGGGGCATGTCCGCTTCCTGACATTTGTCGAGACTGCCCCTGCCACTGTGAGTGACACACTAATGGTTCGTCCCAACTCTCACCATCGCTATTCGCTCAAGAGCAAACCAGAGCTACAGAGCTCGAGCGTCACAAATGGCAAACTGCTCGTCATCTCGGGTGGAGATGGCTACGAGGATTTTCGTACTACTGGTGTGTCTGAGGTGGCCGGACGAGAGGATTCTACGAATCACCTCTTACTGTGGCACGTGTGATGGGAATAGCGACAGGCTGCTATGCGGCATTGTGTCTTATGTTGTTAAATTTGATTCATGATGAACACTAATTGGAGGTGCTTTTCCTACTTCACACATCAAACATCCAAAGGAATGGAAATGTAGAAGAGAAATAAAAGTATTAAAGAAAATATGACAAAGTACAATATTGTATTTATTAATCTACTTTAATCCAAATTATCAAAGTAATATTGGGAGGAAGTGGAGAGAGGGGTAACATTGAAATAATTGTGCATCAATTCATAAAATTGAGGGTGAGCATTTATGTAAGTGTATTCTGTATTAGGGATGAAATATACGCAATTTGGAGTGTAGGGGATGGCGGGTTTGAATTTATATATGAATGGAGGGTAGGGCCAGATTTAGAGTTGTGGAGGCTCTGGGGTTGTAAAAAATTGGAGGCTCCAACATTAAACAAATATTTTTATTTTCAACGTTTTGATATTATCATTATTTTTTTACAAACCAACTGTTAAATGCTCAATGTTGGATATTATAATTTAAATAAGGAAATATTGTGATCACAATTAATTAGATTTTTTAACAAAAATGTTACTATTTATTTCAATTGTTTTTAGTTAATCATGATAAGGACATAAATAGTGTCAAAACTTTAGAAATAAAAACATTTGTTTATTTGTGTCATAAATTCACAAATCTAAATATTCATAAACAAGTTTGTGGAGACACTGGGGTGCTTGCCCCTTTCCCCCCCTTAAATCTGGACCTAGTATAGGATAACTCTTGTCCCTGTATCTTTATAAATCAGAGTGGGAAGTTAGGTTATCACAATAACTGTCATAGTATCCATTAAAAATATATATTAGCTCTTTTTCTTTTGGCTTTGATTTAAAGTTTGTTTTGAACTGAGTTGATATTCACATGCTTAGAGTACTTTTTCTTTCTTGGAAGTGCAAATTTTGATTAACTCGTAAGCCTTGCCATTACAACAGGTCTCAACTTTTTATATATATAAACACACATTTAGCTAATTAGGTATGTGTGAATATTTGCGTAGTATACAAACATCCCACATATGGTTATTAGCATAATACAGTTTCATGGATTAGTTGTTGTTCTTATCCTTAAAGTAAAACACCTCCAAAGTAGAAAATGGACATCAGCTGTTTTATCAAAAGGAATTAGCAAAAATTTCAGCAGTATATTATTAAAAACCAAGACATTTGGTTCTGAAAGCCATTTGCTTTATCATCTGAGCTCGTCTTGACTGTCATCAATGTTCATTTGACATTTGATTATTAATTCTTGTGTAATTAGCATTCTTGGTATATTTGAACACATGAAATATTGTATTTTATTCTAGATGGAGATAACTCCAGTTTTAAAAAAGAAGTAAAAAATCAAGAAACTGTTTAGAATGTATGAAATTACAAATATTCCACATGATTAGTTTTTTGGTCATGTTATTCATAGGCGTTAATGACTTTTAATTATTGGGAGCACAGAACAGACCTAGTTTCACTTTAAATGAGAGAATAAAAATATTTCATACCAAAAGATAAACACGAATAATATGATAACAAAATTAATTCTATAATTCATTTAAAAAATCATCTATGCATTGCTCCAAGGTTTGGTTTTTAATTTGGTGAATAATATACAGTTTATATACGGAGACAACATCCCCCAGATACAACATCCGTACTGTTATTCACTAAAAGGAAAAGTTTTTGAGTTTGTTTTAGAATGTTTTCAAAAGGGATGAAATAAATTGTAGGCATCAAAGTGGAAATGAATAGGTGCTAATTTTAGACTTTTTGAAAACATTGCACACCTCTATTTACTGCTAATAGAGTTGATGTTGTAAAACAACAAAATAGTTTGTCCAGGACTTTATGTTAATTTAGAAAGCTTTTGATAGTACATTCTTCATAGTAGACAATTCATTTTATTGTGATCTGTGGTAAATTTTGGGACGGGGTTGAATTAATTATATTTATGTGCAAAGAAAGATTAGCTTATACCAGGGAAGGGGGAACTTGCAGCCTTTAGGGTACATGCAGCCTTTTGAAGTTCTTCGGCATGTCTTTTTATTTTTAAATATTTGTCAATAATTTTATTTTTAAAACCCAATGTTGAAAAATCATTCAGCTACTAAATGGTTAGTGCACTATCATATTATTAATTTGTCACAAACGAGCATTATAAGCGCTTGGTGCAACATTATCTTGATTCAGAAACATAGTTTTAATTTAGGACTGTGTTGCTCTGTTGTGGTGTCATCATCTGTATTGTATTGTCTTTCAAAATGAGCTGAGCGTGTAGATTTATTTGTTAACTCATACATGCCAAATATAAAGAAAACAATCATTAATGAAGAGAATAGAGTACCTATTCATAGCTAGATATATTTTTTGGCAAAAATTGTTGTACATAAAGTGTGTGGAAAAGGTTACATGACATGTGGCCTTCCAATGCCAAAAGGTTCCTCACCCCTGGCGCATACTATATTTATAATATAATATTAGACAGTATTTCCATC
This sequence comes from Timema cristinae, assembly GCA_039000515.1. Lineage (NCBI taxonomy): Eukaryota > Metazoa > Arthropoda > Insecta > Phasmatodea > Timematidae > Timema > Timema cristinae. The sequence continues at coordinate 40,695,659 of JBCFYV010000001.1, forward strand.
CCTAGTATATATTCAGAGCTCAATATTGCTTCAATGTAATAGAAGTACTTACATGAAGAGTAATTTTGCTGTTAGAAAGTAGACCAACTTAAATCGAGGTACTAAAATATAAAATTATATTTATATGTTGGAAAAGATGTTTAATGCATGCAAACTTATACGAGAAGCAAGATATCTGAGTTTTAACTCTTTTTTTTTGTGGTACAATAGTCATAGTAATAGTAAGTGGATATCCTTGCAAACTTTCATATGTTGATATTTTACAGGACAACATAAAGTAAGCATTCAATATTAAGTGTCACCCTACAGATATTGGGTAACTTTATTTAACTCAAACTAGTAGTAGCAAATTAGTGCAGTCTTGCTGCATTGTTTCTTAAGAAAAGAAGAAAGTATTTGACTATAATTATTTTTCTAGTATTAAAAACTAAAATCTTAATTTTATTTACTGTATATCAAGTTTACATTAAATTTGTCTTGGGAAACTGTAGAAAGCTGCCCTTTAATGCTGTGTTTTGTTTAAGGGTTATGATTCTATTATGTCATTGGTTATTGAAACATGCTCTGAAAATAATCTATTTATGTTGAATTAGTTTGTTTGTGGGAATGAATTAGTTTGTTTGTGGGAATAAATTGACAAATAGCAACAACATTTCTTAAAATATAAATGAGAGAATATCACTGAAATACCCCAAAATGTTACAAATGAAACTGATGCTATTTTCATTTCAAAAGTTATTTTGGGATTGTTAGAAGAGTTAGTGAAATTTTGGATGCTACATGTATACTGCAAAAGCAATTTTGTAGCAAGCAATTGTTTTGCATGGAAGAAGGTTCAGGAAAAAGGGATTGGAACAATTAATGAAACCAACACAATTTGTTGTTTCCTTTTACAAATTGCCACCACTGGATAAAAAGGTAATGGCTGACACTCAAAGAAAATCGATTGTTAATATTGAATCTTTCAATCTAGGTTAACTCTATAAAAACTCGAAAAGAGGAAGTGTGAAACCAACAAAACAACTTCCTAAAAAAAAAAAAAAAAAAAGAGGGAAAAAAGAAAAAAAAATTGTAATAAAGAATGTTAGGGCACATAAATAGGAACATCTGAAGATTAACATTTACCATAAAGGACAAACCATGAAGCCTCTTTTCACATGTTGAACATTTTGATATATATAATGGAAGAAATTTTAAGAAATGGGGTTAGGAATAAATAAAAAGTGATAATCACAAGATAGCTTTTACCATGAAAGGATAGTCACACAGTTCACATTTTACATTGCTGCTGCTGTACAAAGAGGTAATTAAGAAAACCAATCGTTACTGCTCAATCCCCTGACCTAGGTTGCACTGTGCATTTCACTCTTCTACCTGATGAGCTCAATCGATAGACCTAAACCTAGGTCGATGGATTCAGTGGTAATGATCAATTTTCCTAAAGAAGCAGTTATTACCTCATTGTACAGCAGCAGCAATATAAAGTGTTACTTGTTCCACTTGTCATTGTAAAGACACATTTTGTTTGTTCCCTTATTTTATTCTAAATCCTATTCCCTTTACCTTCTTCCATGTATTACAAGACATGCCTCAAAAAGTGAAAAGAGATTTTCATTAAAACAGTTATGTGTGATAGAAAATTAATAATGTTTTGTAATCCTGAATTGAGCTTTGTTCTTCTTTGCAATGAAGACACTAATAATATTACTAAATACTACAATAAACATTTGCTATTTACAACATTTTGAATGTGAGCTAGCATGGTGGTGTATGAGACTTGACCATTGTTGAAGAATATATAACTAATTTTATTGCTAGGCCATTATAAACCCCACATCTGGAAGAACACAAAATGTGTTTTAATTGATGTTTCAAATTGGTTTGCCAATACTGATTAAAATAAAAAGTATTTTATGCATTTTAAAGTACTACATTAAAAATTGTATTGTTAATTATAACTATACAATATGTTTTGTTATATTTTTGCTTAAAATAAAAATAGACTTGCAATCAAACTTTTAATTTGTTACTCATATTCTTCAAATCTAGTAATTAAAATAATGCTATTGAAGTTTATTTTTTTATTAAAGCTGTGTATTAGTGTGTAGCATAAATGTACAATTAGAAATCTATTTATTTACTTTAAAAATGTATTTAGCTCTTGAACTTCAAGAATAATTCAAACTGGTGAAAGATCATATTATTAAACATATTAAATTTCTCTAGCTAGGACTATAGTTAAAATATATAATTTCAAGTCATTAAAATTATTGATTTAATTATCTATGAGTGTTTCCATTAACAGATTTAATCATAAAATAATTTTTTTTTAATGGATGGTCTGTTTAGTTTTTATACAATATAGAATATTCATTGGTTTCAGTGCAAAATATCACATTATTATTTTTGTTGAAGGGCTACAAAATATTTGATACTGATGTGGTTCCCTATAAACTATATTATCTCTTAAAAATAAATCCACTTATTAAAGAGTTATATTTTTTAGAACCAGTCCTACTATAGCTCGTCACTTAGTAAGAGGATTCTAATCCTTGGTTACATAAATTGGAACTAATCTCTTTTACAAACACTTCGGTGCCACGTGGTCTAACATGCTACTTTCGTGTTAAACTTGACTACTGAAGACGAGGAGTTCGAGTGCACTAAGGATGGTTTTTCCCAAATGGTTTTTGACTCTCCCTTTATGATAATGCGGGTACATTTCCTCTAAATTAAGCCTTCATAATCCCTAATCTATTAGTGTAAAAACAGGTAGTAAGACACAATGCTAAAAAAATCTCCTTTATAACTTTTTTGTTTAGAGAACATAATCAAATAACATATTGTTAGATAAAAATGGGTTGGAAGTTCAGTAACTCGTTTCGGTGGTAACATGGTCTAGGGCAGAGGTGGGGAACATATTTTTCAATATAGCCAAAGTTGTGGCAAATGAGAAGTGAAATTCACCACACCATGTACAAATTAAGAGCTAGGGTTGCTCAATCAAACATTTGAAACAAAACGCCCTGTTTTAACCAGTTTATTCAAAACCTGTACAATTTATCATAGACATAAATGATGAAAATTGTTCCAAATGAATGTTTAAGACAATTTAATGCAAAATTTGACAATCCTTTTTGTCTGAAAAGTTATTGAAACATTGGCTCAATATCTGAACTAGATGTACATATGGAATGTTTCCAATGATATGCAGGAAATGTCAAGTTACAACCAGCACATGCTGTCAGGAAAAAATTATTTTTCTGTGAAACTTGGCTAACTCAAATTTGTCACACTTTTATGGCCAATACACTACTTATGGTGATTTGATGACAGGGTCCCCCCCCCCCCCCTCATACACCCCTCCCAGGTCAAGGGTGTCACTCTTGCAATAAACTGGACTGTCGATGAAGGAGAAGTCAGATTCAAATTCTGACCAAGTGTACTGAGCGTGGTTTTTCCTCAATGGTTTTCCAATATTCCTCCATGCAAATGCAGGTACATTTCCTCTAAATTCAACCTTCCTCGTCCCTAACCCAATAGTATACAAACATGTGGATAACTCACACAGGTAGTAAGACACAGAGCAGAAAATAAAAAGTTCAGTATATAGATTTCACTGTTCCAAAAAACTTTTTTTTTGCACCGCGTATTACTAATCGTTTGGGTTATACGCTTATTTACTAATTACGCTAATGGTTTTAAGGATGAGGAAGGTTAAATTTATAGGAAGTGTACTCACATTTGTGTAGAAAATTATTTTGGAAAAACCACCTTAAGTACACCCGACCAAGATTCAAACCTCGATCACCCCGTTATTGGCAGTCTTTTCTACTGCAAAAGTAGTATTTTAGACCATACAGCTGCCCAAGTGGGTTTTATAAAACTTTGCCTGATATTCCTTACATTCTGAATGATTTAAACATTAATTTCTCTCTTTAAAAACTACAGCCATATAAGTAACCATTTGAATGCTGAAGTAGTTACTTAAAATTCCCCTCTTCTTCATGCCCCTTAGTAAGTCACTGGTAGTGGTTATAGCACTAGATTTCGCTAATAAAATACTTTATTTCAGATGAATCTATTTTACAACATTACAGAATTAGAGTAAGCTTTCCATGTGATCTTGCATTGTTATGGTCGCTAGCCAATTTTATTTGCTCCTTATCCTCATCATCATTCAATGTTTCCACCTCTGCCGAGTCGTCTGGCAGGCACATCCTTTTCCATTCCTGTCGTTCTTGACAAACTTCTCCCTCAGCCACGTGTCTCCAGTCTGCTCATTTAGCTTCCATGTCCTGCGCTTGGAACATCCATCTCGTCTGTGATCTTCCAATCGGTCTTCTACCCTTCTCTTTGCGCTGTAAGGCTTAGGCATTCTGTCCTTCTCCATTCTCATAACATGACCTAACCACAGTAACCTTTTTCTCTTCACTGTCTTTTCTAATGGTATTATTTATTTTATTATTAGCTCCTACAAAATATTATTCTTTAAAAAAAATATATATACACAAGATCAAAATGAACACACCGACCTACGACTCTACAAAAAGATTATGTGCAATTTAATATCATACCAAATCTCTAATCAACAATTAGCTCTCACTTGTTATATACATTATAGAATACCATTTAATTGACCACTGACAAATTTATACTTTTATTCAGCTGATAAATTAAAAATAATATCTTTCAAATTAAATGTGATATTACAATGTTTTGAATAAAATTATTCATACAACGGCACAAGTAGTTTCAATGTTTAACCAATGAAACCTTTTTATATTATTTTCTAGTTTTAAATACAGTACTTACCAGTGTTTATATTAATAAAATGACGAGTGTGTGTATCTGTGTGTCTATCTGTTATAAGAACACACAGAGGTCTGGAATCTATAAATTAGTAGCCCCTATGCACCTCGAAGCCAGAATTATAAAATTTGGATTAGACTTTTTAAATTGATTAAAAACTGGGCCATAAGAAATAAAATGAGGAGTTTTTTTTTCTGTTTGAAGCAAAGAAAAACATTTTCAGGGGTAACCATGCAATCTATAGCGTGGTTACCAGGGGCAACACTGAGTACTTTTGCTAGTAATGTATAAGATTTATAGCTTAGACATGCATGTCGGCTAATAATACTCCAATGTAAAAAGTGTACACAAGGCATGGTCCCACAGTCAACTACGTACCTATATTACAATCTTGATCAAAATTGGTTGATTAGTTCAAAATGTTTAAGGCACACACAACATCTATACAATTGGAAAAATGAGAAGTTTACAATCTAGGTATTTGGTAAATTTTCCAGGTATTTTCTATAGCTAAATGATTTAATTCTGAATTTGATTATTTTCTTTCGACATTCTAAACCATCTTAATAAATGTATGATTTTGCTGCATTTGTCTGTGGTCTGGTGGTCGAGAGTTTTGGCTACAGATCCAGAAGTCCCGGGTTCAATCCCCGACCCTTCCAGAACTTATTTGTGAAGCAATTGGTGGAACGTTGTCAAACTTAGCCTCATGAGGACAAATAAGAAGCTACTTGAATACAGAAGTAACAGCCCCGGTTAAGAAAACCGAGATTAATGGCTGGAGGCTTCATTGTGCTGACCAAAGGCCATCCTTTATCACCAAATATTGGCACTATCATCGATAACAGCAGCTACCGCTCAGTTGGTATAGCTCCCGGGCTCACACCGTGGAGTGTTGTTTTTTTACTGTATGTGTATTGTGAATTGTAGACAGGCTGACAGTATCAGTTATCAGTAAGTGTTTATCTGTGTGCAAAGAACTATTCCTATTCTCTTGCTCAAGTTTGTACTCTTGACATTAGCACTTCCTTCCATTGTGAGCTGTAATTTTACTAACATATGACTTCCTAGGAATTCCCCTTCATGGACTACAGACTACTTTACTGTCTGAATAAATAGTCCCAAAGTGACCATTAATTTGGAGATATAGGGAACACAAGAAAAGGACAGTGATTTTGTAGTGTTTTTTTTTTTGCCAAAATAAAAATATATTGCTTCAGTACAAACATAGAGTTTAATTTTCTTCAAATGCTGATATCAATAGTTCTTGGATACCTAGGTGAGCATAGCGGCATTAAATAACGATCTTTTTAAATGAAGAGAAAAAGTTGTCATTAAAGTTCAGTACATTCTTGACAGATTTTCAACAACTGTTGAGGTCCATGTGAAGAGAATTAAACTTTATGTTTGTACTGATGCAATAAGTGATTTCTTTTTACCAAAAAACGTTTTGGTATAAAAACTGTTAAAAACACTGGCCTTTTCTCGCATTCCCTATCTCCCCACCTTAATGCCTTTGGGTGAATTGGAAGAGGGAGAAACAAGGGTCCATTGCCCATGGATGATTAATTATGTAACGTCTGTCTGGCGCTTTTCTGAGCGAACATAATCTGACTGAAATAGGTATGTTGAGAATTGTAAGATTTCACAATTATTTGATTAGTTTGATAGTTTATTTGAGCAAAAAAAAAAAAGTTAAATGAACCAAAAATCAATAATCTTGTTTCAAAATAGTGTTGAAAGAACCACGTTTGAAATTTTTGTTTGTTTTATTTTGTCAGATAACAAGTTTATAAACATTAATTTATGTAAATACAATTTAGGACCGGTCTTATGACTCCTAGATAAATATTAATCTGGCTGATAAATATTTTTATCTGGTCGATAAGTTAAAACTGCGTCTTATGCTGCCAGATGGCATTTATCTGCTAGATGGCATTTATCTGCTAGATAAAATTTATTCATCTAATCACTTTGACAATTTTATTTTCACAAATTAGTTTTGAAAAACATCTTTCAATCTCCTTAACTTTAAAATAAACTTTAATCCTTAAGTTAAACTGGTAAAAAATAAGATATCTACATTTAAATGTTTTCTAATGTACATAATCTTTTCAGGTATCAGTACATTACTGCTTGTTTTTGGTTTCTTTGTAAACCCATATCGGAAAATTCTAAATGAAGTGTAGTCCCAATGCCTATTTTAAATTGGTATGTTTAAAATTCTAGCTTTCATGTTAAAATTCTTAACTTTTTAAATTATAGGACCCACATTTTAATTATATTGTGGTTGATTATAGCTCGTCTACAACCAACATATCTGCTCATCGGACTCACAATCCCAAATGCACTCGTAATTACGTTTCTCTTAAATACAAAATAGACTGTATACAATGAAAAGTCTCAAGATGTAATTTCAACCAATAGAAACAAACTCAAAGATGACTATAAATGTCAAATTCAATTTAATGTTTTCAATAAGAAATAAAAGATTATAAGAATATTTAAATGGTTAAATACATATGATTTTAATTGAAAATCCTGTATTCATGTATATACATTTCCAAGCGCTTTTGTCATAAACCAAATAACTTCATATTATTTGATTTTAGTAGTCCAGCCATATTGGTTTTTTATTGGCTGAATGCAAGCCAACATAATTACATAAACGCAAGAGATGGACAAAGTTAATCTCCCCTCGACAATTGGTTCCGACAGTTCCGACATACGATTGTATAAGCTATTGTAGACAGACAAAATTACGTTATTGCATAGTTGCGAGTCTGACAAGCTGGTGTGCTTGGTTGTAGACGGACTATTATCACTTCATAATGTTACAAGTACATTAATTAGCTTTATAAGAAATATTAGTTCATAGTTCCAAAGAGTATAATATGTTTAATACAGTTGTTTCAATTTAAGAATATTTTTAAAATGATTTTCTTGCTAATAAAATTTTCAGTGTATGTCAACTAAAATATAAATTATAATGCAAGTACCAGTAACTATATTTGTAAAGTACTGGTAGCCTAAAAGTTTAAGGCCTATTATAAAATTTCAAGACATATTTAAATAATGTCTTATGGACAAATTAAATGATCCCACGAAAAGGTAGCTTACACTATTAAATACATAAGACAAGTTTAAATGCCTACAATGAATGTGTATACATACCTATATGTCTGTATAAAATGTGTAAGTAGTAATTTATATGTTTTAGTGAATAGTGATATATTGAAAGTCAAATATTTAAATAACGTTATGCTGAATTATGTAAGTATATTGATTGATATGTAAAAATAAATTTTATATTTTCATAAATTAGCTGGTTAATTTTTTGTGATCATTAATATTATAATGTGTTATTTAAATATTTATTGATGAGTGTGTTAATATAAACAGAACATGTGCATTTGTGTTTAATTAAAACTACTTGGTTTCCATATTTGGAGTTTTATTTTTATATTTTTTATTAACAACATGTTTTAAAGATGTTCAAGATAAACACAGACAGTGAATTTAGTAGGTCCTCCCAGACGGGGTGGGGGCAAATGGGGTAGTTTGACCCGGGCCCCTCTCAGCAGGGGGCGCTGATCACCCAAACAACTTTTATATTAGAAAAGTTAATAGCGTGGTTTTTTTTTTACTATTTTCTTAAGCCCTGTTTTTTTTAAGTTAGTTTAAATAAAATAAAAGGTTGTTGCAGTATTGATTATTAAAATTGTATTTTTTTTTTCCAATCCTCCAATTGTATTAATAAAAAATCGTTGATGCATCACATATCGAGCAGTTAGCTTTTGTTCTCAGGTATGTAATGTAACGAAACAGAAAATGGGTGGCTTATGAAAGATTCATTGAGCTGATAGACGTTGATAAGAAGAAAGGAGCATATATTGCAGAACAGATCGAGAAAGTCTTAAAAGAGTGTAACTCAGAGCTAGCACAGTGCAGAGGACAAGGTTATGATAACCTCTCTAACATGTCAGGTAAATTTCAAGGTGTAAAAGCAAGAATTTTTGAAAAGGGTATTCAATCCCATTTTTCCCCATGCAGTGCGCACACGTTAAATCTTTATGGTACACATGCTATGGAAACCAGTTTAGAGGTGAAAACCTATTTTTACAATAATTAGAAACTAGATAATGTATTTTCTCTCAGTCCCGTGAGATGGGAAATTCTACATAATACTGCTAATATCTTTCTTCACTCTAAATTGAAAACTTGATGGAGTGCAAGAGTAGACGCTGTTGGTGCTCTTGACAAAAAATCACACAGGTGTTCTAGATTCTTTAATTAGAATTGAGAAGGAGCTTAACATGCCGCCTGGGAGACAAGCAGATGTATCGTGTCTAATTGAGTGGCTGCAATCATTTGAATTCATCCTTCTCACCACAATTAGGTGCAAAGTCTTGCAGTGCATTGATGATAGGAACAGACTCCTTAAATGTTCTAAACTAACAATGAAAGAGGGAACACAAAATGTGAAGAGCCTAGTGGTGGAGATTAAATTTTTGAAAGAATCCTAGCCAAGTTTGCTTATAGAATCAAAAGAAGTCACTTCGAACTTCAGAATGAAACCAGAGTTGAATGTCTCAAGGATTCTTAAGAAACGAAGATTCTATGATGAGAGAGGGGATGTTGACTACAGGTTTGGCTCTCTATAAACTAGATTCGTACACTAGATCTGCTCTTGTCTGAATTATGTGCCCTGGCTGATAGAATGGTAGAATTGTAAGCATTATTCTCGCCTCTTTTGAACCCAACAGATGATGTGAACACCTCAGCCATAGCCACTCATACCAAAGCTTTGAAGGCAGCATATCCTCGGCACCTTCAAAAAGAAGATCTCATAGAATAAATTAGGCTCTTTTTCTAAATACGGACAGAATTGAACTTGTGTGTTAGTGGAAATGTGAGCCCTGCCCTCTAACTGCTCAGTTGTTTGTTTCTAAAGGATCAGAAACAGTTTTTCCACAAATTTGCATTCATTCAAGACAACTAACAGTATTACCTGTGTCAGTAACATCGGAGGAGCGCGCTTTCAGTAAGTGGTCTTTGATTAAAAAAAACGTTTGCGCTCAGCCACCGGTGAGAACAGACTAAACCATTTGCTAAGTTTGAGCATTGAACATGATCTTGTTAAGGAAATAAGTTTTGAGAATATTATTGATGAATTCACTGCAATGAAAGCTCAAAAAATTGTTCTTAAATTATATAGTAGTAAACGTACTTAAGTATTTCAATGAAATTACTAATGTAGCTTAACCATGTTTGAAGAAAACTTTTATATGTACACAGCCTAAGATTATCTTGATAAAAATAAATTGATTGCATTCTAAAAATTTGTCGCTGGTTCCACTGGTACCCATTCAAGTTATATGTATAGACAATATACTAACTACTAACTTTGCTGATATGTTAAGGATAGGAAGTTTAATTTAAGGGAAGTGCGCCCACATTTACATGGAGAAACAGTGGAAAACCATTTGTGAAAAACCACCCTCAGTACACTCAAGTGAGGTTCAAACCTTAAACTCATCATCTGCAGTCTAGTCCACTGTAAGTGTGATGCCTTAGACATTGATAAGAGGAAGATCAGCAAATTTATGTTTATCATTTTTGTGAAATTACGTTGCCCCAGGCCCCTGAGCTCTCTGGGCAGCCCTGGAATTTGGACTACCTATGCAAACAAATTGTTCACTAAAATAAACTCAAGCTGTTAGGGTTGATTTGGTTATAAATACTTGAAGCAAAAGCTTACTAGAGCTATAAAATAAAGTGTAAGATGACATCTTTGACATATTAGTGTTTGCCATACACTTACAAATGAACCACGTATACCACAGAGGTTGTGGGAACAAATGAAGTAGGTACTAATTAGCTGTATTTACATTTATCCCAATGTGATTGGCTGGCGGGAGCATGTGGTACAATTCACATAAGGTGACCTAAGAATTTCCCCTTCTTATGTTAAGTGACCATCACATCAACATTAAGCTAAGTTCATCATGATAGCTTCCATTTAAAAACCAAAGGATAGCCGTTACATCACATTTCATTTTATGAACGTTAAGTTAACGTCAAGTTGATTGTTAGACCAGCATTAAGAGTTTTCAAAATGACTCCAGTGTACTCTCAACAATTTAGTTACATGGTGTGCTAATTTGGTATTCCACTATGCACTATTGTCAGCGGAATATTATGTGACACAGTAAAGTGTAAACGGACATATTTATTTGTGTTTGTGCACACTTATGTTCTTTCTAACTTCTAGTGTTTAAAATCTAATGTAAAGCATCAAGATTTAAAAATTGTGGATTTTAAAGGGCCTAAAGCCTTCAAAACCAGAAATGAAATAGAAAATAAATATTGGTACACACACGCGAAAAGTGGTCAACCAAACGCTTAGAACAAAATTAAGTTATATAAGATTTTAGCAAATATGTGATACACACATTGCATGAAATTAGCTCTGCATTTATATTGTTAGCAATGTCCATTTTATTCATAGAAGGGATGTCCAAAATTTTAAAAATAAAAAAATATTTGTTTTATAAATAGTATCTTAATGCTTAAACTAATGTTATTCTTATAAATTGCCACAGATTTAGCTCATAAGTACAAACATCCCTTCCCCATAGCATGTAATTACTTTAAGCTTACAATTAAATAAATACTTTATAACTACAACTATAATAGGCTTTATTAAAGTAATACTTACAATTTTACAAAACATTGAGCATTATTACATTAATAACTGACGTCACACTATAAAATATAAATGTAATTCATTTAAGTGCCGCGTTTTACTACTCATTCAGGTTATACATTTTTGTAATAATTATGCTAGGGGTTTTAGGAATTGGGGAGGTTTATTAAGAGGAAGTGTACCCACATTTGTGTAGAGGGAGAATATAAAACAATTTTGGAAAAACCACCCTCAGTACAGTAATCTACTGCGAGAATAGCGCATTAGACCATGAAGCCACCGAAGCAGGTTGTTTAAAATATATTAACAGTTTAATAATAAAAACATGTGAAAAGTGTGCTGAGGTACTTATTCCAAATAGTTGTTTTAATATTCAATTTCATCATATTTCTATCACAGTTTAGTAGCATGTATTCTTCCTCTGAGAAATCATTATAATGTAGTTATTATATTTGCCTTAAGTGTGTCCATTCACAAAAATCATCTAAAAATTAGTTTAAATTGGGTTACAACTAATAGAATTTAAAACTTGTAGTTTGTAAGATATTTTATTCGAATACACACTACATTTTTTTTAATAGTACTTCTGTATGTCAATTTGTAGTTGAGACATTTTAGATGTTCATTGATGGCATGATGGAGTAAATCATTCACTGTCCATGTGATAATCGTTCAATAACTGGTAATTCATACCTAAAAATAAATAATAAACTCGCGTTAAACCAAACAAAATTACTTGTCCTACAATCAGAGTTCCCCACGTTTAGTATAGCTCCAATTTCCAAGTGTTAAAAACACACAAGCAGGAAGAAAATCTCAGAAGAAAGTAATAGGATTATAGGATAATAAAATACTCGCATTTACTATCGCAATAGACTGGACTGCCAATAACAAGTAGGTAAGGGTTATTAAGGCTTTTAATAATGAGAATTGCAAAATTCCACTTGAAGCTAAATCACAACTAACTACAGTGAATTTGCAAATATCAATAAATATTTTTTTTTTAATTACAACAAAATAATTAACAAGTAGTCCTTTTATTGCATCTAAATATAAATATATTTATTACTCATAACATTGCTCTGCAGCAAATTTGTAATAAAGAGAGCAGCAGTGGCGGAACCGGGGGCAAGGGAGAAGGGGGTGATAGGAGTATCCCTGCATAGAAAATAATAAAAAATATTGAAACCAATACTTTAATTTTGTAAAGAATGACTGACTCTAACATCTCCCTCATCCCATCTCCAATATGACCTAACCAACAATTCTTTAAAACCTGCTCCGGTGGCCGCATCACATGGTCCAAGGCGCTACTCTCGCACTAGACTAGACTGCCGAAAACTGAGTGATCGGAGTTTGATGGCACTATGCGTTGTTTTTTCTTAATAGTTTTCCACTCTCTCTCCACGCAAATGTGGGTGTTATGCTTTAAATTAAACCTTCATGATCCCTAATACTTTAGTGTAATTAGTATATTGGCATATATCCCAAACGGGTCGTAAGACACTGTGCTAAAAAATAAACTCTTTAAACTTAGCTCTAATGTACTGATGTGCAAGTGGTTTGAAATTAAAATTTCCCAGTAATTAAATTATTAAATTTAGTATGATAATCAATTATTTGTAAAAAATACATGGTTTTACTAACAATACTAAAACATTTTAGGCCCGTGAACATATTAAATTACTTTTATTGAGACAGTGACTGTTTGTTTTATGTTATTATTTTAATAAAATTACAAATTCCTTAGTTAATTTTTTTCTTAAGAGTCATCTTTTTATTATTATTATTATTTTTAATTAACATTATTTTCATTAACTAGCATTATATTATTATTATTTTTAATTAAAATTATTTTCATAAACTAGCATTATTATTATTAAAATGATTAGAAATTAAAATCTTGATTATTTAAAATTATAAAATTCATATTAAAAGGAGCCTATTGAAAACTAACCCCCCCCCCTCCCCCGACAATAGGCCTTGGATGACAGCTATGGTTTTTTAACAAATTAATTTCACACAAAATTGGTATTGGAGCACGTAGCTTTGAATGTTATCCTAAACAATTACCCGTAGCGGTGGTCAAGAATTCTTAAGAGGTAGACTTCTTCCAATATACTTGGTCACCGTTAGTGAGAAGGTCAAGGTTAGGAACCAAGCCAGATTCATCGAGGGTGGTTTTCCACATGTGAATTATAATCGTCTTTTTCCCACCAATACCATATAGGTTTTTTTTTCTTATTTAGTTTTATTTAGTTTTATATTTTGTTGTGATAATAATGTAATTAAGAAAATAAAACTTTAATAATCCCCTTTTAGTTGATTCACAAAAGGTTTATAAGATCTAATATACTTTTTAAAAAAATTTCCTCAATCTTAACAATCCTTTAAGTTTTCATTTGTTTTTCAAGAAGATAAATCTTCTGCGTTTTGCTGTAATAACACTCTGTGGCAGGGCTGTTTTAAGAAAATATGAGGCCCGGGGCACAAAAAAATGTGAGGCCCCTCTTTGCATGGTTGTTTTTCAATTTTAGCATTTAACCGTTATAATATATTGATAGATGTAGTACTCAGTACTTACGTTACTTAATAATTTTTCATGTTTTGTAGAATATTGACCCATTAAATGACTGTACTTTATTAAATAAAAAAACAATCAATCCAATTAAGTTAACAAAAGTAAATTCCAATTTGCACCATTGCACTGGTAGTTTTCTGTAGACCGACAGCGGTATTACAATGGTGGCATATTCTACTGTAATGAACCACATTTATCGAATAACATAAATCTTAAATAACATTAACGTTAGGGTTTTCAGGAATCTGGAATGGAATCCTATCATTAAGCTAATACTTATTGCCGATCATTATCTCTACACTATTTGATGCCAAATTTAGATTAATAACTGTAATTGTATTTAATATTTTTGGGGGGAAATGTGGCTCCCTGGAATGTGGAGTCTGGTGCAATTGTCCCCTTTGAGCCCCCGCACCCCATAGACGTGGCCCTACATTAATTTTGCAATTTATCAGCACTTACCAAGGGGTTTGTTTCACAGCCTTTTTCAGAATATAACGGCGCCTAGCTTGGGCGCCTTCAGACGTCACTAGTATTATAACCTAAGTTGAAACAGACAAACCGGCATTAATACAAGTCCACAGTTAGACGAGAGACTAGTCCCGCAGGAAGAGGAGTCAGTCTCGTCATGTCTGGTCTGCCGGGGACAGGAGGTTCGAGCTCGAATCCCAGCTGGGTGAAAAGAGTTTTTTTTTTTATTATGAATGGTCTCCCACCCCACCCCACAAAAAATGCATGTACACTTATTCTAAACTCTATCTTTCTCGTTTGGATAGCCTGGCCGGGTAGAGTACATATTAAATAAATAGCTACTTGAAATAAAGGGAAGGGATGAGGATAGATTAGAAGAAATGTTCATGCATTGGTTTGGAGAGGGATTGGGAAAACTATTCGCCAGTGCAGTCGATAATGTCCACCCCCTCATCATCGGCAATCCAGAATATTGCGAGACTGACGCCTTATACTGCGCGAACACTGGCAAAGGATCTATCCTTGATAATGTAGCTATGACGTATATTTAAAAAATGGACAGTGCTTACCAAAGCGACGTAGACAAGAAAGCGGACCCAGGGCCGCGACATCTTGACGACCCGTCAACAGGGAAAAGGGGGACAATGGTTCTTTCAAAATATAATACGTACGATTGGCCTAGGCCGCCATTGCAGTCAACTATTACCTTCGCACTGCTTTGATTGAATAGCAACTCTTAATTGAGTTTGTGTGTCAGTGCCGAGTTATTTTCTTTATGGATATTTTAATTAAATTACAGAAAATGATGGTCGTTAGTAATGAGCTTTATTTGTCCATAAAACAATTATTCACAGGCTAGTGGCCATCATAAAGCTTACACGGTTTCTGTCTTTCACTTTCCTTCTTAGAGGTTTAATGGCGCTTGATTATGTAAATTATACCACCGGTGTGAGCACGGACATCAAGCTCATCTAGTTTGGTTTGCCTGTGACGGGGAGGTCGGGGCTTGAATCCCGGACGGGCGTACTGGAGGTGGTTTAACCTAAATGGTTTACCACTCTTGTTTCACTCAAATGCGGGTAAATTTCTTTCAGATTTTAAAGTCCTTATTCCTACACTATTGTCGTAAGTATGCGAATAGCTCACACGGCTGCATAGATGCGATGCACACACATAAAAAAAAAGTTATCAGTTTACATTAATGAAGCTAAGGGTTCCGGGTTCGATTCCTGTCAAGACCGAAAAATGTATCGTTGATAAAATGAGGGTTTACCCTTTCTTATTGATGAATTAATGGCTGGGGGCTTGATGTTGTGTCTGTTCTAGATTTAAGTTAGCTTACAAGTCGTGTGCTGATATAATCAGTCAGTTCAGAAAGTTCACGTTAAATACCTCCAATAAATAAATAAAAATATATTAATGACTTTATTTTTGATGGTAGGGGCTTGACATATAATTCTTCTGCTGTGTTTAATTGGAGCATAATAAATTATTATTTTTTAACTTGTAATTTCGTTAGACAAGTTTTGTCTCGTTATAGTGAAAGAATCATAACTTTTTCGCTAGTTTTACTGTCAACAATCAAACATCTGATTGGATTTATTCTTTTAGTTGATTATGAAGCATTGTGTTAATTAATCCACACATAATTTTAGAGTCATGAAACTTATAACATTTTTTCTAAGTGATAAATATCCTAATTTAATCTTTCTTTTTAATACATATATCTTATCCTAATGAAAAGTCTGAAAGCTCTGGAAATAATCTTATCTAACAGTCTAAATAGTTTATATATGGCGTATCATATAAATTGAGACTCACTACAAAGTAATTAAAGGAAGGGAAAGGTTCTATTGACTTACACACACATTAAAAAGGTTTAAATAGGGTAATATAAAAACAATATTTTATTAGTTGATATTAAATTTATTGATAATTTATTGGTAAGAGTGATGGTGGCAGTACCAGGGTAATGGGGGAGTTGGCTTCCTGGAGATAATCCTTCCCCCATCCCTCCTTGAAAAATGTGTTGTCCTCTTTAGATTTATTTTACTCCCATCTGATATTCTCTATATAAAACTAAAAGCTAGTCAGCCTTGCATCAAAATAAAAGTTTAAAAACCAGAAATGTACAAAATCTCGTAAAAATGTATATATTTATTTAAAAGCGTGCATAACATGTCACTCAACTCTGTGATACAGTCGGTTAGAAATCGTGAATTTACACCAACACTATTGCACGTGGATCACTTCTTATTGAACATTAATGGAGATAAAGAGTTAATAGATGTTCCTAATACTGAACATTGTTGAAATATTAAATTATATTTGGATAAAAATTGCATTGAAATGGCAGTTTCTGACAGTTTTAGAATGTCCTCACAGGTAAGCATTGTGCACAAATCTTCATTCTGTCATAATAGGAACATACTGTAGTTATTAACAATAAACTTTATCGCTTTGTGCCCCATCGTCACCGCGAAAAATGTCGAGTAATCGTTCAGATACGAATGCACTGCACACATTTCTGTCATATCGTAGGTTTTTTCTTTTCCCTTTTACTCCCATATCTCGCGCGCACATACACAAACTCAGATACGAGCCGGGAGCCGAGTTGGGCCTCCTATGATGAACGCTCTAGTGGATGGAAACACAAGTTAAGGTAAGTAATTTTAAGTTTGTGTGGCAAAAAATGTTTTTTGGCCAAAATAAATAAAATATTGTTTCAACGACGATTAGTTTAAAAAATGTTACACGTGGTAATCTCAACAGTGTTTGAATATTTTCCATGGGTATTGTTTAATTTGGTTATGACTTTTTCTCTCGATTTAAAAAAGTTTCTGGTCTAATGTTGTACCGCTCATTAGAGTAATTACAAAATTAAAGAAATGTTAAGATCACGGTATGTAGAAAATTAAACTATATGTATTTATGCAAGCATTATTTTAAATATTTTGGACCAAACAAGTTTTTTATTAGTAAAAAATCTTAAATCACGTTCTCTTCCATTTCACCTGAATATAAAGCTTATATTTCGAAGATGGCATGATGGATGATCTAGGTCTTAGATATCTCTTAATTTTTTTTTTTTTTTTCTAATCTTAAGGCTGCATTTGAGAGCTTTCCATTGCAAAAATCTACGCATGATGCGTCAACGCGCCAGCTAGTTGATGTTCTATAAATTCAGGTCGGCTGTTGCTCCCTGACCACACGGTCACAATGTCACTTTCCTTCCCTTGACGACAATGGTAGATGCCATCACGTCTCTTCGTCACAAGGTCCCCAGGTGGGCTGCTATGTGACCTGAGGACCGTGATAGCGAGCAGGGAGGGACCTCTAGCATCTTGTGACGAGAAGAGAGAGATATAGTCCGATGTTTATAAGAAGAGTCTTATCTAAGAGCTATAGTCTGATTTTGGTTGGAAGAACAGTTTAGAAAATTTAAACGTGTTTCTTAGCGTCCAACATTGATGGCGTTGTACTATGTTATTTGTGTTATTTTGTAGGTATTGATGAGATCTATCAAAAGTAAGAGTCGATGACAACATGACGTGATGTATGAATATATTAAAATTGTTTTGGTAACTTTAGTAGCTACTGTTGTTACCAAAATTAGGGTATAAAAAGATTATTTTTTTAATTAGCACCACGTCTCACTACTTTTTCTGGTTGTACGGATATGTTCTTATTACGCTGATGTGTTAGAGATAAAGGTTGAATTTAGATTAAGTGTACACACATTTCTGTAGAGGGAGAGTGGAAATCTATTAAGGAATAAATATCCTCAATATAATCGATGAAAATTAGAAACCTCGATCTCCCCGTCATCGTCGGTCCAATCCATTGTGAGAGTGACGCCTTAGACCATTCAAGTGAGTTATAAAAGTTACTATTTTAACGTAGTCATACGTCAAGTCACGTAATCCCAAGCTGTCCCTTTTGATACATATTATTAAAACCTATAAAATAACACTATTTTTATATAAAATATTGGTGACCTGGCGGTCTAGGGGTAAGGTATCGGACATCTGCATTAGGTGTCTGGGGTTCAATCCTAGGTCCCGGCACGGATTCATCTAATTGTCAAACCCTTCCTTCACCTCTGACAAGACGTGTAATTAAGTTGTCCGCACTAGTGGCCATGCGGACTAAATAACAGGCTCATTCAGTCTGGCTTGCCGGTGATGGGGAAGTTGAAGGTTCGGACATTTAGTCGGAGTACCCGCCGATGCAGCTATGCAACATACAATACACACAAACTGTGCCAATTTACACGTGTACCATATCAAGTAAACTATTAACATATACAGCGTTGTTAGCGCCTGTGGATACACTTTTAGTGATCTCCAAATCCCTCATACTTTGCGCTCTTAGCATCACGTGGACCCAAGTATGTGATCACATGATCGAAAGACTTCTCTGGAAAGGATTTCCGAAGACAAGATAAGATCGTTGTTAGAATAGATCGAAAGTACTGGGAGTGTTATCACTCTTACTACTCACAAAACTGGGTACATTTCTTCTAAATTATATCCTTTTCACCCTTACTCAATTGTTAGTAAGCGTATAACTCTGACGGGTAATAAGACGCGGTGCACAAGATGAAAAATATAACATTGATTTTGATAGGGAGCTTGTTCTGTAAGGCCTTCTTTCTTTCCAGAATCCTACCATATGATAGTATTTTGGTAGGATAAAAGACCTTCCAGGAGGGACTTCATGATACTGCCCTAGAAGGCCGTTTATCCTACCAAAATACTACTATACAGTAAGATCCTGGTACGAAATAAGGCTTTCCAGAACGGGAAACTTACCAAAATAATGGCATAAAAAATCTCATAGTCTACTGTTGATTCAAACTAGACGCTCATTTGTGACCAGCCCGTACCAGAAGTGAATGGTACCTCCAATATCTGAATCAAGAGAAAGGACAATCAACATATGCGTACACGTAGGCCTACTATCCCTCCCTATTATGTTTCGCCTCACCCATAAAAAGAAAAAAAGGAAAATGAATTCTTGACTAATCGCCAGCAAGTCAGCACGCATACAGAGCACGCCTCCGTGGTGATCTGGAAGAATGGTGGTACACATGCGATGTCGTTCGTTCTAGGAGGGCCATTCATTGTCTTTCCAATGCGTGAAGAATAAGACCTCGGTTATCGGTCGTGATCGTGAGGGTAGGACCGTGTTTGACGGTCAAACAAGGCGAGAGAAATGGGGAATAATACCGCGGCACTAAACGGTAATTTTCAAAATTGTCACCGAACGAACGTGCAAGCGGAATTTCCATCCGGATTCTTTTAGAGTTTTTTATTAATATCAGGGCTTTCTCATTCCTATTTTGCTATTACGCAGTATATAGCAGACGCTTCGGACTCTTTTTCTCTTTCCCTCACCCTACCTTTATTAACTTTTATAAATTTTTGAGATGCGTGTAGTTTAGAAGAATTTTCACGCGAGGACCACACCAAATAGTTTCTTTATGAAAGCATTCAATTTTCAAAAATTTATTGGCGGAAAACTACTTCAAGGATCTTCTAGAGGTATCTGATTTTCAAAACAATTCCCAGATGTCTTTTAAGATTAAATTTTCAAAATATTACTCGGCTAAGACCACTTCGAATAGCTTCTAAAGGCATCTAAATTTCAAGGAAAAAATTCATACGAGGAACAATCTAAATAGTCTTTAGAAACATTCAACCTTAAGAAAATTTCTAGGAGAAGACCCCTTCAAGTAGCTTTTAAAAAATCAAATTAAAAAAAACTGGGTGAGAACTATTTAAAATATCTTCTAGAGCCATCCAAGTTTTAAAACTTTCCCGAAGGGCGACTACTCCAAATATCTTTTAGAAGCATCCAAATGTTAAGCCATTTCTGGAATGACTATTACAAATAGCTTATATAAATGATTTAATTTTCAAAAACCGGGTAGGAGGACTACCCCAAATAGCTTTCAGGGACACCCAATTTTCTAACATTTATCGAGGGGAATGGTGGGGTGTGGAAGTCGCGTCTTTAAAAAAAAACTTTATTTGACCTCGCCTACACAAATAAAGTTCCGCCAACACTGATATTAATAGTGTTATTTCATAGATATTGATAATATCTATCAAAATTGACAGTTGCAGATCACATAACTTATATGAATATTTTAAAGTCGTTTTAGTATTTTTTTCTAATTGTGTAACGATACTGATTTGAACCCATCATATATTAAAAAAGTCATGGATGAAGTGCATTTTTCTTTAAAGTATGGTATGTAAAATATCCTTTCAATACTTCATCCATGGAGAATCACGTGCTTTTCAGAAATAATGTCAAAGGATTACACAATTAAAACTTATTTTTTCTTTCAAAAGTGAACTCCACAGTATTTACCAAAAAAGCAAGTAGCAATAGGAAGCTAGCCTTCACAATACCTGTCACCAGGACTTTCGATTTGTTGGTTCTGACTGGTCACGAGAAGTCCAAGAGGCAAGGGGTGCGTATGAACACACGGAGAATACCAATACAAAAAGAGAATGCCAATACAAATTATACACAGTGCCGGTCGCATAAATCTAACAAATTATATCTTAAATGCCGGTAGCATAAATATATCAGTAGCAGTAGTTCACAGTTCCACTAACTGAAATCTGTAGTTAAACTAAGCTGTATCATATAAACTTATATCTTCAGTACCGAAGATAAAATAACTTTAATAAATCGTGTGCAACATTAAAGTCCTTATTTATTCAGTTAAAATATCACACATAATTCCGTATCAATATAATTGGTTCTCGATCACGGGGCTATAAATACCAATTATATCATCAAAATACCGTACCGTTTTAATTAGTTCTCGATCACGGGGAAATTATCAGCTGATTAAACGGTATCACTTCAATCGGCGCCCATCGCCGATCAGAAACTCTTCAAGTGTCAGATAGTTCTTATCAGAATCCCACCGTTTTATCACTTGATTAAGAAGTCTTCATGTAGGAGTACATTATAATTTATAGTAGCCTATTTTATTCTCTAACAATAATATTCAAAAAGAAAGACTACATAATACTGAAGTACTACACAAGGCATCTTATTTATCTACAAATATGGTTATTTCAAATATTTTTTTATTTACAATAATACGTTTTTAGCGATAATAATTGTAGGTTTCAAATGTTTTTACAAGCAAGATTATTTGATTTAAAAACATTTAAAATATAATTAGTTTACTTACGGTATTGTTTAAATTAAAATTGTAGACATTGTGAATTATTTGTTGTTGTGTAGAACATAATATTAATATCAGTTGTTGTTTACTCTTCTAGCTTTAAACTCATTTGTAGGTGCTATAATACAAAAAAATAGGTTGGAATATTTTTAGCAGGGGTGGACCCTGGTGGGTTAACGGGGTAAGGGGAGGAAGAGTTCCCCCTCCCTACACAAGATCTAAAACTTTGAAATGAGCTATACACAGTTATCATATAGAGTACTTAAGATATTTGAATGAAAAAGCTACATTTTAAGACCAAGCTTGCCAATTGGTATTAAAAAGGATACAGTTTCACACACCAAAAGTGTCCCTTAAATTTTAATGGGGAAAAAAAGTACAAAATAAATAGATTCAAAACATTAGGTTATTTGCCCCCTTCCTTAAAGTAAATATTTGGATGCGTAATTGATTTTGAGATAAATACGTTCACAAATATTACACATACATACATCTGTAATTTAGCAGTACATATCACGCCATCATCTAAATAATTCGATTAAGTGAATACAATAATACTAATACCTGTCTTGTTTGTATTACCGCGAAGCGCACCTACCTATCATGAAGACAGCAGTAACCAGCCAATAGCAACCGGTTCCATATTCCACCACCATAATATGTGCTTGAGGTCGATTTATACCTCGATACAGTAGGGTGAAAGCTCGAGATATCGAACTATGTTGCCTTGTGTTTGGACTAGCGCGCATCCCCGCGGCTAATCTTGAAAGCTTTGCCCTCTCCAGCAGGCAGGCTACCCGAGCGAAACGATATCCTTTTCGTGTTACCAACATAATAATTGTTTTCGTGTCTTATTCCAAGAGTCCAGACACTGCAGTCTAGTAACTCTAGTAGAAGTAAAGCATTGATAGGTCTTAGAGGTGTTACCTGAATACTCACTATAATAGTGTGCGTCATAAACATTTAACTGTATACGCTTTATCTTGTGTGTGACTGAACTTTTTGTGTCGTTTTGAAGCAATAGTTCTTCTTGTGGATTATTGGGAAACCAACATTTGAAGGTAGGTTTTCTGAACCATAATCGAAATTGATCGATATATTATGCTCTAGGTCTGGACCAAGTAAATAATCAAAGGAGGCTGTAAATTATTTTCAAGATAGATTAGCCTATAGTATTACGGATTTTAAGATAAAATAAGTATTATTCCTCTCATTATCTCTTTACATTCATCTAAATGTATGATCATATCATACCTTATTATAGATTTAAATTTGTAACCCAAATATAAAACATTATTATGGTTCTGAAGTTTTACCGGACTAATTTAATAATCTATTATTTTATATTGTCGTTGCTGTCATTGTGACATTTGATTTATTTCATGACGCATGGTCTACAAAAATAATAATATAAACCAGATAACGTTGGTATGCCATTATCATTACCTATCACAATTAAGTCATTCAAGTTGAAACAATTATGTAGATTTGACCAATGAACGTTTTCTTGACATTTAATTTTAAACCATCATCTATAAAAAAGTTACTTTACGGTCTGAAAAAGAAATAGATTTACGTTTAATGTAATCATGCATTGTATTTTGTTTTCAAAACTGCTAACCTTCAACAAACAAAGAATAGGCTATTAGGAAAAATATATTTTATCATCTGATATTTTTAACAATCATAACAATTACAATTTAATCAATCATACCGATTGTACGTTTATCTAGTAGATACCGACAAGAATTTAATCAAATACCAGGCACTTGTTTTATAATTATTTTACCTTCATAAAAAACGTAAACTTACCACTATATTGAAACCTTAAGAGTGATGTTAGTATTTATACACTTTCTGTTATCAACGGTTGATAAAAGGAGTAGTCTCTTTAAAATATGTGTTTTTGTATTTGTTGGAAGATGAGAACTTGTTTCTAGCAATTATGTTGTCGAGTTGACCAACCTCTAGTTATATTCATGGTTTGTAACGGTGCTTTTTTCTCGCTGGGTCAGGCAGAACTGTTACCGTGAAATGAAACGAGAAAAACTAGACAAATAATAACGTGTAATTCACTTCCAAAGCCTACATTAAAAAAGGGGAAATTACTATTGGCGGACGGTGTAGGCGTCTTGGAACTGATTTATCACTAGTATCGAGCTACAATAATACTAATAGTAATAATAGAAATACGTTAGTAGTATTGAAAGGACATTAGTTGACAGTTAAAAATGTTATTAAAACTGCTTTCAAATGTGTATACTGAAAAATATTGTGATTGATATAATATTATAAATGTCATCATTGTTGATCGCAAAACAAGTTTATATCTATACTAAAAACACATATTCTTGCATGTTCTAAGAGTATTGTCTACATATAAGCTATGTTTTGGACACAAAAGTCCTTGATATGAAGTCCCTCAGTCCTCAAAAGGCTGTAGACTCGACCTCTTGCGGGTTCCTAGAGTAGTGAGGCTTCATAACTCACCTTCTGTAAATAATGCATCACCCGCAATGGGGGTCGTGAGGTCTCAGGCGCTAGACTCGGCCTTGCCCTCTATTGTAATTGGGGGTATCCTTGCTCTAAAGCAGTCCTGGGCGATCTCTAGCCCGCGGGCGATAATTATCACCTTGTTCGTGACAACCCCTCTCCCCTTACCAATACTCCCCTCAAGATTAAAGCAGGACAGTTCGCCCAAAGGGAAGGTAATTATGATGTTTAGCATGAAGTGTGTCCGCAAAAATCAACATGTCAACTTTCGACTTACCCTCTGATTTAAATAGGAATACACTGTCAATTTTGATAGGTATTATCACTGCCTATAAATAACACTAATAACATGGTTAAATGCGATATATTATTATTATTATCACCGCGTCTTACTACCCGTTCGGGTTATAGATACGCACTTAAGCTAATGTGTAATAGTAGGGTGATTGTAAGATGAAATAGAGGACCTACAGTTTAACTTGGGATCCGAACCACGGTGGAGGCCTGGCATTCCTCACATTCACAAGATAACTTGTCAGAGGTTAAGGAAGGGTTTGGTAATCAGATAAATCTGTGCTGAACCCCGGACCCCGGACCTCCAACACAGAAGACCGACACCTTACCCCTAGACCACAAAGTCGCCTGAACTGCTATCAATGTTGACCATAAATAAATATTTGAATTTTATAAAATACCTTTTCAATAAAAAACTAGGTTGTATGAACTTTCAAATACAAAGGTCACAATAGTTTTATAACTAATCAACGAGTGTTCAAAGTAATTTTTAAACTATTGGTGCAGCCTTAACAGGCAGATCTATTGGTAAATCGTAAGTTTAACGCCCTTGACCCGCTACGACAGCTACGGCTGGTGGAGTTTATCTTAGCGTTAAACTTTTTTTTAGTGTTTTTCCATATATAGACTCAACTAATTACGAAACTGGGAGGTTGAATTTAAAGAAAGGTACCCGTATTTTCATGGTGGGAGAGTATAAAACTGACTCGAAACTGATCTCCCTATCATCGACAGTCTTGTCTAGCACTAAAGTTACTCCTTAAACCATGTGGCCACCGTCGCAGGTAAAATATTGTTACTTAACGCTTCGTGGTTTCTGAACTGTAATGTGATTACCTAACAAAATTATGCGACTTTACTCTAGTGCCCTCGGAATGTTTTTAACTATACTCTTTCTAAGCTTATTCTACTGCATTTCTTCAAAATTATCCTCCTAGTACTAATTTGAAGTGAAAATGTGGGAGGTGCAAGAAAATAAGTTTTGTTTTGTTTTCATAGCAAAACACTCTTTGGCCAAAATAAATCAAATATTGCTCCAATAGAAACATAAATATAAATTTTCTTCACAAAGTGATATCAACAGTTGTTGAATATCTGTGAAGGGTGTTCTGGAATTTAATGACAACTTTTTCTATTCATTATATCAGCGCACGAGAACGTATATGGACTAGAGCGAAAGGGCGAATGAAATTTGTCGGGAAAGATGTTTTCCAGGGTTCTTTCAAACAGGACTGTTATAATTTTACCCACCCACCAAAAAACACCTGGTTTTTTAAAAAATATTTTTAATACAAAGCAATCGTCTAATAAATTTTCGAAAATGGTCAGTCATTCTGTTGAAAACCTTTTGGTTCAAACCCAATAATAATACTTTGATTTGTATTTGGTGTTATACACAGTTTTTTTTTAAATTACAGATTTTATACAATAGATTAAGCTACAAAATATGTTTTAATTGGTTGAACAAAATAATACGTTCAACTAGCAGCTCAGTTGGGATAATATCATTTTAAGTTACCTACACTTTATTAATGCTAGGCCCAGAAATAATACGTTGTCAAAAAAAAGCAAATGAGATTATTAAAGTTCTTACCTTTTATCTTTAACTAAAGAAATCAACAAATCAATTCTGCAGCTGGCTTGCCAGTAATTTGATGTATAATCCCATCTCTTTCTATTCCTTCTAATCAAACAGTTTTCTATTTTTCAACCTGCTAGCTTATACAGTATTGTTGTTAAGTTACATTGTTGCATTATTTTTTTCCTTTATTATGTCTCTTATTACTTCTTTCCTTGCTATATTTGAATTGTTGGTTTAATCAGATAACATACATAATATATTTAATTAAAACACAAAAAACACCGATAACCCCTCTCCCCCCTAAAAAAAACCCGATGAAACCCTATGTAACCCAACTGATTTTTATTAAAAGAACCCGGGTTTTTTTTAAACCCTGCTTTCAAATGCCAAAATCATCATGGGAACGACGGCTTTACTTTCCCTTCGAAGAAAGTTGTGTTACGGATTTTTGTCGCCCAAGAAAAGCCCGTCGATTCCGGCTGGGTTTGAACCCACAAACATCGGGTCCTGAGGCGATCACTTCACCCCGAGACCACCACGGTCGACTATATAGATTCAGTTTCTGAATTGCTGCGCCTTTCAAGCGGATTCTACTCTCAATTTACGACGGACGTGTAAATCAATTG
This sequence comes from Timema cristinae, assembly GCA_039000515.1. NCBI lineage: Eukaryota > Metazoa > Arthropoda > Insecta > Phasmatodea > Timematidae > Timema > Timema cristinae. Next base: position 40,722,443 of record JBCFYV010000001.1, read on the forward strand.
CAATATACATATTTTTATAACGTCGCATCTTACTACCCGTTTGGGTTATATACTTATGTACTAATTACGCTAGTGATTTTAGGGATCAGGACGGTTTTATTTAAAGAAAATGTACCAGCATTTGCGTGACGGAAGAGTGAAAATTTGAAAAACTCAGTACACCCGACCGAGATTCGAACCTCGATTTTACCGTCATTGCTAGTCTAGTCTACTGCGAGAGTAGCGTCTTAGATCATACGGCCAGCGAAGTGGGCTACCACTGCAATAAATTTTCAGCGTAGCACTAGAATAAAGATTATACTTGTACAGAGCTCAAATATACTACCCGATAACTGATCCCGAACCCACTTTTGGAACCCACTCCTCAAGAACACAAAAGAATAATAAACGTGTCAAACAAAAACAAAACAATGGGTGAGGAACAGTAATTAGTGGCTTGAAGGAAGACCCTTCTTCCCCACCTTTGAACTGAAGACCTTGAAAGGTCACTCCGGCTCAAGAATGTTTCACCCTCTCAAAAACTAGAAAATAACTTGCCATGAGTTATGAAACGTGTTAACGCCCCCAAAGACCTTCTATTCTCTGGTCGGCCTTTCTCTTAGTTCCTCAGTGTTGACTGTGTACAGTTACCGTCATCAAAAAGTTATTGATTCTCTGAAGCTTATTTTTTTATTTTTTTTAAATATATTTCTTGTGATAATTTGAACCGACAAATGAACATAAATTCTAAACTAACTTAATTCTAGAGCATAGCTTACCTACACAGCAACCAGTCTTCTAGCAGTTCATTATATCACTAAAAGGTGGATCCCCAATTTTACCGACAACATTTTTTAAAACCATATCGGGAATAGAACACGTGATCCTTAGCTTAGCAGACAGATGCGCCACCGACTAAGCTGAGGTGTTTGGCTAGCTATTATAATCTGATTTTGGTTGGAAGAAACGTATTTCTTTGCGACCAACATTGTTGGCATGTTTTATATTATTAGTGCTATTTTATAGGTATCTATAATAATTAATATCTATCAAAAGTGACAGCTACAGATGACATAACTTGATGTATGAATATATTAACATTGTTTTGATAACTTTTGTAACAATCAGAAACTGTTCTTACCAAAATAAGGATAGCCGATACCCGAGTTGTTATAGAGTAATCGTCCTCAGGGCTGGAAGGAGCTTTGTTTGATTCCAGCTTGTGCTGATGAAGATATTTACACTTCTTTACGAGTTTATACCCGCATCGGTGGGCAGGAGGACAAAGGCTTCAGTGTCGTCTTGTATGGTTTGCCGATGATGGGGAGGTTGGTGTACTGAGGTTGCGTGTACTGAGATGTTTTTTTTTCTAAAGTGTTTCACAATTTTCCTCCCTAAACATTTCGGTTACACATTTTATCTTCCTCATCCCAACCTCATTTTTCCGGGTGAATATTAGGATGATAAGCACGGATAAAAATATATTTGAACAAGTCCTCATTGAGTCTAAATGTAGCCTTTTATGCAAGCGCGCATGAGCTGAAACTTAGTATGGAAATAGCTGTCTTCAAGCTGCACCTGATGAAGAAAAACGTTAGCATTTTTCAATGCAAAACAATTTAGCAAAGCACTTATACGTCCAGCATCGTGGTACAAGCACAAGCTGTAATAACCCTAGTAATCAAAGACAACTGAGATTTGGTTGGAAACTTGCCGCATCTTTTTATGTTTGTATCGTTTCTCTGGAGCAAACAGTTTAAAAATACACATCTAATCGAAATACGATACTGACATTCGGAAATAATTTTAAAACTATTATTATTATTAGCACCGCGTCTTACTACCCGTTCGGGTTATACGCACTTACGCTAATGTGTAATGGTAGGGTGATTGTGAGATGAAATGAAGGACCTACAGTTTAACGTGGAATCCGAACCACGGTGGAGACCTGGCATTCCTCACGTTCACAAGATGTCTTGTCAGAGGTGAAGGAAGGGTTTGGTAATCAGATAAATCTTTGCCGGGACCGAGGATTGAACGCCGCCAGCATAGAAGTCTGACACCTTAACCCTTGACCACCAGGTCACCAATTTTAAAACTAGGTGGAGTGCTAGTGAGCGTGAGTGTAGGGCAGTACTTTTGTAGTTTTTATAGCACAAACATCCTTTGGCCAAAATAAAATCAAATATTTCTTCTATAGAAACATAGTTTTTTGTTTTCTGCACATGATCATCTTAACAGTTGTTGAATATCTATCATGAGCATGGTGGCATTTGGTGACAAACTTTTCTCTTTGTTTAAAAAGTTTGTTACCAAATGCTGCCATGCTCATGACAGATATTCAACAACTGTTTAGATTAGCATGTGCAGAAAACAAAACTCTATGTTTCTATAGAAGAAATATTATATTTACTTTGGCCAAAAGAGGTTTGTGCTATAAAAACTGCAAAATTAATGCACTAAACTCGCGCTCACTAGACACCCCGCCTTAACTTTATATTTACTAAGTTCAGGAAACAGTATTATAAAAACGAACCATTTTACATCCTTGAAATTATTATAGGCTACACAGCCTACACTCTCAATTTTATATTTTGTTTTTTTATTTCTAATTTGAACTGCAAGCGTTAAAATGATAGCCTGTTCTGATTGCATAATCTGATTTTCATAGGAAGCCCCATTATTTGTAAATTGGAAAACCATGTTGTCCGGGGGGGGGGGGATTACAATTGTATTTACTTTCTTAGTCCGTTTAATTAATGATTTAAAAATAAATTTTACAACAAGGAAGTGTTATTGGGAGATTTTGATAACTTTTTATATGAACTTTATAATCTTATAAATAAATTAAGACATATTTCTAGAATTCCCCTTTTTAATGACTTTCAATCAATGTTGGTGGTCGGTAGTAGGCTTCCTATCAATATCAGGGTTTAGAATAAGTACTTAAAAGCAGCCGTGTTCACTTAAAAGCTCGGAGGTGAGCTGCGTTGCTGCTCAAGTTTTCGGCTCTTGTGAACCAATATTATGCCGGTAACCCGGACGAGCTGTTAGGGACGGTGCACAGAAATATTTACAAAAAAGTAATTATTAAAAATATTTGGGGTTCTGATTTTTTCTTGTGTGTGTGACAAAAGTTAATGCCTAAATAACCGATATTTTTATTATCTACAAAATAAACTTGGTTTGTTTGTCGTCATTTTTAGTGTAATAAGAAGGCAGCTAAAATGTTACAAGATCTACTTTCACCTACTCGTCTGAAGCTGTCATAAATTATCAATACCTTATAGTTAACTCTAATAAAATATTAAAATGAAAACACATTTTACTGAAAATTAATATGTTTGTATTTAAAAAAAGGCTCTTTATATGGAAGTTGAACTGTTTACCCACTTTTGATCAATTTGTACTTACCAATCACAAAGTAGAACACCCATTAATACCTTATTTAAGATACCCGGGACAGAAAGGCGTATTTAAAAGAAACTAGCGAGGTTATTTGTTTCGGGAGGACGTAGAATACTTACTACATTGTTTAAACATCAGACTCGCTGCGATATTGAGCCAGCCACGAGTGCTAACCGCTCGCCTAACAGTATCTATTCGCTGCGCATCAGCGCACTAGAGCTTGCTTGGTATTCGGACCAATGTCAACTTATCTCTCAGCAAGTATTGTTATCTCTTCAAGGTGGAAATAACAAAGGGGAAAGTTTTGAAGAAATTATTTGAGAAACAGTTTTGTTTGCTTAAAGTCACTCATAAAGGATCTACTTTAATTAGGAGGAATCTTTGTAAAGTGTTGATAATGTCATCCAACGCGCTAAATAAGTCGACTTGTTTCCATCATAATTATACGTTTCGTCTTCAATGGAGTGCTTGCAATTTTTTTGAAATTACGCTCATCATGCCTACTGTACCGATGCGTTGAAATACAAGGCATTCGTTCAGAAATCCCGCATTATTTAAGAATCTTTTCGTTATTTCATAAAATCTATCACCCCAAAAGAGAGGTGAAAGGCATCAACACGTCCATATAGTATTAACAACCCTAAATTTTAAGTTTTATAAAAATATATACATTAATAAAGATAAATTTGGCTCATTTTTACCGATGTTTTACCCTAAATGTCACAGCTCTGAGATTAGGATAACATTAATAGTCCATTCGCCATAGGAGTGCTGGTAACTGACAACTAGCAGATGTAGAAAAGGCTAAATAAATAACATGATTAATAACAATTGTTTGTTGTGAAAGTGTTGACTGACAAAAGTGGCAACAAATCAACATAATACAGTCTTGCACATTATATTGTTGGGCGAATTGAGACATGAGAGTAGTAGATCAGGTACATTTATTATCTGGCAGCTACCATCACTCCTATGGTGAATTGACTATAGTGAGAAACAAAGCAATAAATAGTGTCACAACAGAAAGTTCTGAAGATAGTTTTAATGTTTTTGACTTTTCAGAATTGTCATCCCTATAATAAATACCGCAGTGTGATAATGTTATGTTCCTTTAAAGTAGGTTAAAGTTACCAAATCACTGCTTACAAAATAAATTAAATCAAGTTAACACATCATTCTGGGGAAATTTCTATATCACTTTAGAACGTCTCATAAAATGAATAAACCTTTTAGATACAAGAAACTATAGGGCAATTTTGGGTCTATTATTAATAGGCCCTATATTTTAATAGAAACAAAAATTATGATAAAATATTCCGTGATCGAGTCTTAGCTGAAGGAGACGATTTGTTAATAGGATTTGCAACTAATGCAGGAATTTAAATGTGTTTGCGTACTCATTTATTTATAATAAATCGTACCAACAGAAAATAATATATTGACCTCTATCTGGG
>JBCFYV010000001.1:40727383-40761734 GCA_039000515.1 Timema cristinae
TATTGCAGAACAGATCGAGAAAGTCTTAAAAGAGTGTAACTCAGAGATAGCACAGTGCAGAGGACTAGGTTATGATAACCTCTCTAACATGTCAGGTAAATTTCAAGGTGTAAAAGCAAGAATTTTTGAAAAGGGTATTCAATCCCATTTTTCCCCATGCAGTGCGCACACGTTAAATCTTTATGGTACACATGCTATGGAAACCAGTTTAGAGGTGAAAACCTATTTTTACAATAATTAGAAACTAGATAATGTATTTTCTCTCAGTCCCGTGAGATGGGAAATTCTACATAATACTGCTAATATCTTTCTTCACTCTAAATTGAAAACTTGATGGAGTGCAAGAGTAGACGCTGTTGGTGCTCTTGACAAAAAATCACACAGGTGTTCTAGATTCTTTAATTAGAATTGAGAAGGAGCTTAACATGCCGCCTGAGAGACAAGCAGATGTATCGTGTTAATTGAGTGGCTACAATCATTTGAATTCATCCTTCTCACCACAATTAGGTGCAAAGTCTTGCAGTGCATTGATGATAGGAACAGACTCCTTAAATGTTCTAAACTAACAATGAAAGAGGGAACACAAAATGTGAAGAGCCTAGTGGTGGAGATTAAATTTTTGAAAGAATCCTAGCCAAGTTTGCTTATAGAATCAAAAGAAGTCTCTTCGAACTTCAGAATGAAACCAGAGTTGAATGTCTCAAGGATTCTTAAGAAACGAAGATTCTATGATGAGAGAGGGGATGTTGACTACAGGTTTGGCTCTCTATAAACTAGATTCGTACACTAGATCTGCTCTTGTCTGAATTATGTGCCCTGGCTGATAGAATGGTAGAATTGTAAGCATTATTCTCGCCTCTTTTGAACCCAACAGATGATGTGAACACCTCAGCCATAGCCACTCATACCAAAGCTTTGAAGGCAGCATATCCTCGGCACCTTCAAAAAGAAGATCTCATAGAATAAATTAGGCTCTTTTTCTAAATACGGACAGAATTGAACTTGTGTGTTAGTGGAAATGTGAGCCCTGCCCTCAACTGTTTCAGTTGTTTGTTTCTAAAGGATCAGAAACAGTTTTTCCACAAATTTGCATTCATTCAAGACAACTAACAGTATTACCTGTGTCAGTAACATCGGAGGAGCCGCTTTCAGTAAGTGGTCTTTGATTAAAAAAAACGTTTGCGCTCAGCCACCGGTGAGAACAGACTAAACCATTTGCTAAGTTTGAGCATTGAACATGATCTTGTTAAGGAAATAAGTTTTGAGAATATTATTGATGAATTCACTGCAATGAAAGCTCAAAAAATTGTTCTTAAATTATATAGTAGTAAATCGTACTTAAGTATTTCAATGAAATTACTAATGTAGCTTAACCATGTTTGAAGAAAACTTTTATATGTACACAGCCTAAGATTATCTTGATAAAAATAAATTGATTGCATTCTAAAAATTTGTCGCTGTAGTTCCACTGGTACCCATTCAAGTTATATGTATAGACAATATACTAACTACTAACTTTGCTGATATGTTAGGATAGGAAGTTTAATTTAAGGGAAGTGCGCCCACATTTACATGGAGAAACAGTGGAAAACCATTTGTGAAAAACCACCCTCAGTACACTCAAGTGAGGTTCAAACCTTAAACTCATCATCTGCAGTCTAGTCCACTGTAAGTGTGATGCCTTAGACATTGATAAGAGGAAGATCAGCAAATTTATGTTTATCATTTTTGTGAAATTACGTTGCCCCAGGCCCTCTGAGCTCTCTGGGCAGCCCTGGAATTTGGACTACCTATGCAAACAAATTGTTCACTAAAATATAACTCAAGCTGTTAGGGTTGATTTGGTTATAAATACTTGAAGCAAAAGCTTACTAGAGCTATAAAATAAAGTGTAAGATGACATCTTTGACATATTAGTGTTTGCCATACACTTACAAATGAACCACGTATACCACAGAGGTTGTGGGAACAAATGAAGTAGGTACTAATTAGCTGTATTTACATTTATCCCAATGTGATTGGCTGGCGGGAGCATGTGGTACAATTCACATAAGGTGACCTAAGAATTTCCCCTTCTTAAGTTAAGTGACCATCACATCAACATTAAGCTAAGTTCATCATGATAGCTTCCATTTAAAAACCAAAGGATAGCCGTTACATCACATTTCATTTTATGAACGTTAAGTTAACGTCAAGTTGATTGTTAGACCAGCATTAAGAGTTTTCAAAATGACTCCAGTGTACTCTCAACAATTTAGTTACATGGTGTGCTAATTTGGTATTCCACTATGCACTATTGTCAGCGGAATATTATGTGACACAGTAAAGTGTAAATGGACATATTTATTTGTGTTTGTGCACACTTATGTTCTTTCTAACTTCTAGTGTTTAAAATCTAATGTAAAGCATCAAGATTTAAAAATTGTGGATTTTAAAGGGCCTAAAGCCTTCAAAACCAGAAATGAAATAGAAAATAAAATATTGGTACACACACGCGAAAAGTGGTCAACCAAACGCTTAGAACAAAATTAAGTTATATAAGATTTTAGCAAATATGTGATACACACATTGCATGAAATTAGCTCTGCATTTATATTGTTAGCAATGTCCATTTTATTCATAGAAGGGATGTCCAAAATTTTAAAAATAAAAAAATATTGGTTTTATAAATAGTATCTTAATGCTTAAACTAATGTTATTCTTATAAATTGCCACAGATTTAGCTCATAAGTACAAACATCCCTTCCCCATAGCATGTAATTACTTTAAGCTTACAATTAAATAAATACTTTATAACTACAACTATAATAGGCTTTATTAAAGTAATACTTACAATTTTACAAAACATTGAGCATTATTACATTAATAACTGACGTCACACTATAAAATATAAATGTAATTCATTTAAGTGCCGCGTTTTACTACTCATTCAGGTTATACATTTTTGTAATAATTATGCTAGGGGTTTTAGGAATTGGGGAGGTTATATTAAGAGGAAGTGTACCCACATTTGTGTAGAGGGAGAATATAAAACAATTTTGGAAAAACCACCCTCAGTACAGTAATATCACTGCGAGAATAAGCGCATTAAGACCATGAGGCCACCGAAGCAGGTTGTAAAATAATTAAATTAAAACATGTGAAAAGTGTGCCTGAGGTACTTATTCCAAATAGTTGTTTTAATATTCAATTTCATCATATTTCTATCACATTTAGTAGCATGTATTCTTCCTCTGAGAAATCATTATAATGTAGTTATTATATTTGCCTTAAGTGTGTCCATTCACAAAAATCATCTAAAAATTAGTTTAAATTGGGTTACAACTAATAGAATTTAAAACTTGTAGTTTGTAAGAATATTTTATTCGAATACACACTACATTTTTTTTAATAGTACTTCTGTATGTCAATTTGTAGTTGAGACATTTTAGATGTTCATTGATGGCATGATGGAGTAAATCATTCACTGTCCATGTGATAATCGTTCAATAACTGGTAATTCATACCTAAAAATAAATAATAAACTCGCGTTAAACCAAACAAAATTACTTGTCCTACAATCAGAGTTCCCCACGTTTAGTATAGCTCCAATTTCCAAGTGTTAAAAACACACAAGCAGAAAGAAAATCTCAAGAAAGTAATAGGATTATAGGATAATAAAATACTCGCATTTACTATCGCAATAGACTGGACTGCCAATAACAAGTAGGTAAGGGTTATTAAGGCTTTTAATAATGAGAAATTGCAAAATTCCACTTGAAGCTAAATCACAACTAACTACAGTGAATTTGCAAATATCAATAAATATTTTTTTTTTAATTACAACAAAATAATTAACAAGTAGTCCTTTTATTGCATCTAAATATAAATATATTTATTACTCATAACATTGCTCTGCAGCAAATTTGTAATAAAGAGAGCAGCAGTGGCGGAACCGGGGGCAAGGGAGAAGGGGGTGATAGGAGTATCCCTGCATAGAAAATAATAAAAAATATTGAAACCAATACTTTAATTTTGTAAAGAATGACTGACTCTAACATCTCCCTCATCCCATCTCCAATATGACCTAACCAACAATTCTTTAAAACCTGCTCCGGTGGCCGCATCACATGGTCCAAGGCGCTACTCTCGCACTAGACTAGACTGCCGAAAACTGAGTGATCGGAGTTTGATGGCACTATGCGTTGTTTTTTCTTAATAGTTTTCCACTCTCTCTCCACGCAAATGTGGGTGTTATGCCTTTAAATTAAACCTTCATGATCCCTAATACTTTAGTGTAATTAGTATATTGGCATATATCCCAAACGGGTCGTAAGACACTGTGCTAAAAAATAAACTCTTTAAACTTAGCTCTAATGTACTGATGTGCAAGTGGTTTGAAATTAAAATTTCCCAGTAATTAAATTATTAAATTTAGTATGATAATCAATTATTTGTAAAAAATACATGGTTTTACTAACAATACTAAAACATTTTAGGCCCGTGAACATATTAAATTACTTTTATTGAGACAGTGACTGTTTGTTTTATGTTATTATTTTAATAAAATTACAAATTCCTTAGTTAATTTTTTTCTTAAGAGTCATCTTTTTATTATTATTATTATTTTTAATTAACATTATTTTCATTAACTAGCATTATATTATTTTATTTTTAATTAAATTATTTTCATAACTAGCATTATTATTATTAAAATGATTAGAAATTAAAATCTTGATTATTTAAAATTATAAAATTCATATTAAAAGGAGCCTATTGAAAACTAACCCCCCCCCCTCCCCCGACAATAGGCCTTGGATGACAGCTATGGTTTTTTAACAAATTAATTTCACACAAAATTGGTATTGGAGCACGTAGCTTTGAATGTTATCCTAAACAATTACCCGTAGCGGTGGTCAAGAATTCTTAAGAGGTAGACTTCTTCCAATATACTTGGTCACCGTTAGTGAGAAGGTCAAGGTTAGGAACCAAGCCAGATTCATCGAGGGTGGTTTTCACATGTGAATTATAATCGTCTTTTTCCCACCAATACCATATAGGTTTTTTTTTCTTATTTAGTTTTATTTAGTTTTATATTTTGTTGTGATAATAATGTAATTAAGAAAATAAAACTTTAATAATCCCCCTTTTAGTTGATTCACAAAAGGTTTATAAGATCTAATATACTTTTAAAAAAATTTCCTCAATCTTAACAATCCTTTAAGTTTTCATTTGTTTTTCAAGAAGATAAATCTCTGCGTTTTGCTGTAATAACACTCTGTGGCAGGGCTGTTTTAAGAAAATATGAGGCCCGGGGCACAAAAAAATGTGAGGCCCCTCTTTGCATGGTTGTTTTTCAATTTTAGCATTTAACCGTTATAATATATTGATAGATGTAGTACTCAGTACTTACGTTACTTAATAATTTTTCATGTTTTGTAGAATATTGACCCATTAAATGACTGTACTTTATTAAATAAAAAAACAATCAATCCAATTAAGTTAACAAAAGTAAATTCCAATTTGCACCATTGCACTGGTAGTTTTCTGTAGACCGACAGCGGTATTACAATGGTGGCATATTCTACTGTAATGAACCACATTTATCGAATAACATAAATCTTAAATAACATTAACGTTAGGGTTTTCAGGAATCTGGAATGGAATCCTATCATTAAGCTAATACTTATTGCCGATCATTATCTCTACACTATTTGATGCCAAATTTAGATTAATAACTGTAATTGTATTTAATATTTTTGGGGGGAAATGTGGCTCCCTGGAATGTGGAGTCTGGTGCAATTGTCCCCTTTGAGCCCCCGCACCCCATAGACGTGGCCCTACATTAATTTTGCAATTTATCAGCACTTACCAAGGGGTTTGTTTCACAGCCTTTTTCAGAATATAACGGCGCCTAGCTTGGGCGCCTTCAGACGTCACTAGTATTATAACCTAAGTTGAAACAGACAAACCGGCATTAATACAAGTCCACAGTTAGACGAGAGACTAGTCCCGCAGGAAGAGGAGTCAGTCTCGTCATGTCTGGTCTGCCGGGGACAGGAGGTTCGAGCTCGAATCCCAGCTGGGTGAAAAGAGTTTTTTTTTTTTATTATGAATGGTCTCCCACCCCACCCCACAAAAAATGCATGTACACTTATTCTAAACTCTATCTTTCTCGTTTGGATAGCCTGGCCGGGTAGAGTACATATTAAATAAATAGCTACTTGAAATAAAGGGAAGGGATGAGGATAGATTAGAAGAAATGTTCATGCATTGGTTTGGAGAGGGATTGGGAAAACTATTCGCCAGTGCAGTCGATAATGTCCACCCCCTCATCATCGGCAATCCAGAATATTGCGAGACTGACGCCTTATACTGCGCGAACACTGGCAAGGATCTATCCTTGATAATGTAGCTATGACGTATATTTAAAAAATGGACAGTGCTTACCAAAGCGACGTAGACAAGAAAGCGGACCCAGGGCCGCGACATCTTGACGACCCGTCAACAGGGAAAAGGGGGACAATGGTTCTTTCAAAATATAATACGTACGATTGGCCTAGGCCGCCATTGCAGTTTAACTATTACCTTCGCACTGCTTTGATTGAATAGCAACTCTTAATTGAGTTTGTGTGTCAGTGCGAGTTATTTTCTTTATGGATATTTTAATTAAATTACAGAAAATGATGGTCGTTAGTAATGAGCTTTATTTGTCCATAAAACAATTATTCACAGGCTAGTGGCCATCATAAAGCTTACACGGTTTCTGTCTTTCACTTTCCTTCTTAGAGGTTTAATGGCGCTTGATTATGTAAATTATACCACCGGTGTGAGCACGGACATCAAGCTCATCTAGTTTGGTTTGCCTGTGACGGGGAGGTCGGGGCTTGAATCCCGGACGGGCGTACTGGAGGTGGTTTAACCTAAATGTTTACCACTCTTGTTTCACTCAAATGCGGGTAAATTTCTTTCAGATTTTAAAGTCCTTATTCCTACACTATTGTCGTAAGTATGCGAATAGCTCACACGGCTGCATAGATGCGATGCACACACATAAAAAAAAAAGTTATCAGTTTACATTAATGAAGCTAAGGGTTCCGGGTTCGATTCCTGTCAAGACCGAAAAATGTATCGTTGATAAAATGAGGGTTTACCCTTTCTTATTGATGAATTAATGGCTGGGGGCTTGATGTTGTGTCTGTTCTAGATTTAAGTTAGCTTACAAGTCGTGTGCTGATATAATCAGTCAGTTCAGAAAGTTCACGTTAAATACCTCCAATAAATAAATAAAAATATATTAATGACTTTATTTTTGATGGTAGGGGCTTGACATATAATTCTTCTGCTGTGTTTAATTGGAGCATAATAAATTATTATTTTTTAACTTGTAATTTCGTTAGACAAGTTTTGTCTCGTTATAGTGAAAGAATCATAACTTTTTCGCTAGTTTTACTGTCAACAATCAAACATCTGATTGGATTTATTCTTTTAGTTGATTATGAAGCATTGTGTTAATTAATCCACACATAATTTTAGAGTCATGAAACTTATAACATTTTTTCTAAGTGATAAATATCCTAATTTAATCTTTCTTTTTAATACATATATCTTATCCTAATGAAAAGTCTGAAAGCTCTGGAAATAATCTTATCTAACAGTCTAAATAGTTTATATATGGCGTATCATATAAATTGAGACTCACTACAAAGTAATTAAAGGAAGGGAAAGGTTCTATTGACTTACACACACATTAAAAAGGTTTAAATAGGGTAATATAAAAACAATATTTTATTAGTTGATATTAAATTTATTGATAATTTATTGGTAAGAGTGATGGTGGCAGTACCAGGGTAATGGGGGAGTTGGCTTCCTGGAGATAATCCTTCCCCCATCCCTCCTTGAAAAATGTGTTGTCCTCTTTAGATTTATTTTACTCCCATCTGATATTCTCTATATAAAACTAAAAGCTAGTCAGCCTTGCATCAAAATAAAAGTTTAAAAACCAGAAATGTACAAAATCTCGTAAAAATGTATATATTTATTTAAAAGCGTGCATAACATGTCACTCAACTCTGTGATACAGTCGGTTAGAAATCGTGAATTTACACCAACACTATTGCACGTGGATCACTTCTTATTGAACATTAATGGAGATAAAGAGTTAATAGATGTTCCTAATACTGAACATTGTTGAAATATTAAATTATATTTGGATAAAAATTGCATTGAAATGGCAGTTTCTGACAGTTTTAGAATGTCCTCACAGGTAAGCATTGTGCACAAATCTTCATTCTGTCATAATAGGAACATACTGTAGTTATTAACAATAAACTTTATCGCTTTGTGCCCCATCGTCACCGCGAAAAATGTCGAGTAATCGTTCAGATACGAATGCACTGCACACATTTCTGTCATATCGTAGGTTTTTTCTTTTCCCTTTTACTCCCATATCTCGCGCGCACATACACAAACTCAGATACGAGCCGGGAGCCGAGTTGGGCCTCCTATGATGAACGCTCTAGTGGATGGAAACACAAGTTAAGGTAAGTAATTTTAAGTTTGTGTGGCAAAAAATGTTTTTTGGCCAAAATAAATAAAATATTGTTTCAACGACGATTAGTTTAAAAAATGTTACACGTGGTAATCTCAACAGTGTTTGAATATTTTCCATGGGTATTGTTTAATTTGGTTATGACTTTTTCTCTCGATTTAAAAAAGTTTCTGGTCTAATGTTGTACCGCTCATTAGAGTAATTACAAAATTAAGAAATGTTAAGATCACGGTATGTAGAAAATTAAACTATATGTATTTATGCAAGCATTATTTTAAATATTTTGGACCAAACAAGTTTTTTATTAGTAAAAAATCTTAAATCACGTTCTCTTCCATTTCACCTGAATATAAAGCTTATATTTCGAAGATGGCATGATGGATGATCTAGGTCTTAGATATCTCTTAATTTTTTTTTTTTTTCTAATCTTAAGGCTGCATTTGAGAGCTTTCCATTGCAAAAATCTACGCATGATGCGTCAACGCGCCAGCTAGTTGATGTTCTATAAATTCAGGTCGGCTGTTGCTCCCTGACCACACGGTCACAATGTCACTTTCCTTCCCTTGACGACAATGGTAGATGCCATCACGTCTCTTCGTCACAAGGTCCCCAGGTGGGCTGCTATGTGACCTGAGGACCGTGATAGCGAGCAGGGAGGGACCTCTAGCATCTTGTGACGAGAAGAGAGAGATATAGTCCGATGTTTATAAGAAGAGTCTTATCTAAGAGCTATAGTCTGATTTTGGTTGGAAGAACAGTTTAGAAAATTTAAACGTGTTTCTTAGCGTCCAACATTGATGGCGTTGTACTATGTTATTTGTGTTATTTTGTAGGTATTGATGAGATCTATCAAAAGTAAGAGTCGATGACAACATGACGTGATGTATGAATATATTAAAATTGTTTTGGTAACTTTAGTAGCTACTGTTGTTACCAAAATTAGGGTATAAAAAGATTATTTTTTTAATTAGCACCACGTCTCACTACTTTTTCTGGTTGTACGGATATGTTCTTATTACGCTGATGTGTTAGAGATAAAGGTTGAATTTAGATTAAGTGTACACACATTTCTGTAGAGGGAGAGTGGAAATCTATTAAGGAATAAATATCCTCAATATAATCGATGAAAATTAGAAACCTCGATCTCCCCGTCATCGTCGGTCCAATCCATTGTGAGAGTGACGCCCTTAGACCATTCAAGTGAGTTATAAAAGTTACTATTTTAACGTAGTCATACGTCAAGTCACGTAATCCCAAGCTGTCCCTTTTGATACATATTATTAAACCTATAAAATAACACTATTTTTATATAAAATATTGGTGACCTGGCGGTCTAGGGGTAAGGTATCGGACATCTGCATTAGGTGTCTGGGGTTCAATCCTAGGTCCCGGCACGGATTCATCTAATTGTCAAACCCTTCCTTCACCTCTGACAAGACGTGTAATTAAGTTGTCCGCACTAGTGGCCATGCGGACTAAATAACAGGCTCATTCAGTCTGGCTTGCCGGTGATGGGGAAGTTGAAGGTTCGGACATTTAGTCGGAGTACCCGCCGATGCAGCTATGCAACATACAATACACACAAACTGTGCCAATTTACACGTGTACCATATCAAGTAAACTATTAACATATACAGCGTTGTTAGCGCCTGTGGATACACTTTTAGTGATCTCCAAATCCCTCATACTTTGCGCTCTTAGCATCACGTGGACCCAAGTATGTGATCACATGATCGAAAGACTTCTCTGGAAAGGATTTCCGAAGACAAGATAAGATCGTTGTTAGAATAGATCGAAAGTACTGGGAGTGTTATCACTCTTACTACTCACAAAACTGGGTACATTTCTTCTAAATTATATCCTTTTCACCCTTACTCAATTGTTAGTAAGCGTATAACTCTGACGGGTAATAAGACGCGGTGCACAAGATGAAAAATATAACATTGATTTTGATAGGGAGCTTGTTCTGTAAGGCCTTCTTTCTTTCCAGAATCCTACCATATGATAGTATTTTGGTAGGATAAAAGACCTTCCAGGAGGGACTTCATGATACTGCCCTAGAAGGCCGTTTATCCTACCAAAATACTACTATACAGTAAGATCCTGGTACGAAATAAGGCTTTCCAGAACGGAAACTTACCAAAATAATGGCATAAAAAATCTCATAGTCTACTGTTGATTCAAACTAGACGCTCATTTGTGACCAGCCCGTACCAGAAGTGAATGGTACCTCCAATATCTGAATCAAGAGAAAGGACAATCAACATATGCGTACACGTAGGCCTACTATCCCTCCCTATTATGTTTCGCCTCACCCATAAAAAGAAAAAAAGGAAAATGAATTCTTGACTAATCGCCAGCAAGTCAGCACGCATACAGAGCACGCCTCCGTGGTGATCTGGAAGAATGGTGGTACACATGCGATGTCGTTCGTTCTAGGAGGGCCATTCATTGTCTTTCCAATGCGTGAAGAATAAGACCTCGGTTATCGGTCGTGATCGTGAGGGTAGGACCGTGTTTGACGGTCAAACAAGGCGAGAGAAATGGGGAATAATACCGCGGCACTAAACGGTAATTTTCAAAATTGTCACCGAACGAACGTGCAAGCGGAATTTCCATCCGGATTCTTTTAGAGTTTTTTATTAATATCAGGGCTTTCTCATTCCTATTTTGCTATTACGCAGTATATAGCAGACGCTTCGGACTCTTTTCTCTTTCCCTCACCCTACCTTTATTAACTTTTATAAATTTTTGAGATGCGTGTAGTTTAGAAGAATTTTCACGCGAGGACCACACCAAATAGTTTCTTTATGAAAGCATTCAATTTTCAAAAATTTATTGGCGGAAAACTACTTCAAGGATCTTCTAGAGGTATCTGATTTTCAAAACAATTCCCAGATGTCTTTTAAGATTAAATTTTCAAAATATTACTCGGCTAAGACCACTTCGAATAGCTTCTAAAGGCATCTAAATTTCAAGGAAAAAATTCATACGAGGAACAATCTAAATAGTCTTTAGAAACATTCAACCTTAAGAAAATTTCTAGGAGAAGACCCCTTCAAGTAGCTTTTAAAAAATCAAAATTAAAAAAAACTGGGTGAGAACTATTTAAAATATCTTCTAGAGCCATCCAAGTTTTAAAACTTTCCCGAAGGGCGACTACTCCAAATATCTTTTAGAAGCATCCAAATGTTAAGCCCTTTCTGGAATGACTATTACAAATAGCTTATATAAATGATTTAATTTTCAAAAACCGGGTAGGAGGACTACCCCAAATAGCTTTCAGGGACACCCAATTTTCTAACATTTATCGAGGGGAATGGTGGGGTGTGGAAGTCGCGTCTTTAAAAAAAAAACTTTATTTGACCTCGCCTACACAAATAAAGTTCCGCCAACACTGATATTAATAGTGTTATTTCATAGATATTGATAATATCTATCAAAATTGACAGTTGCAGATCACATAACTTATATGAATATTTTAAAGTCGTTTTAGTATTTTTTTCTAATTGTGTAACGATACTGATTTGAACCCATCATATATTAAAAAAGTCATGGATGAAGTGCATTTTTCTTTAAAGTATGGTATGTAAAATATCCTTTCAATACTTCATCCATGGAGAATCACGTGCTTTTCAGAAATAATGTCAAAGGATTACACAATTAAAACTTATTTTTTCTTTCAAAAGTGAACTCCACAGTATTTACCAAAAAAGCAAGTAGCAATAGGAAGCTAGCCTTCACAATACCTGTCACCAGGACTTTCGATTTGTTGGTTCTGACTGGTCACGAGAAGTCCAAGAGGCAAGGGGTGCGTATGAACACACGGAGAATACCAATACAAAAAGAGAATGCCAATACAAATTATACACAGTGCCGGTCGCATAAATCTAACAAATTATATCTTAAATGCCGGTAGCATAAATATATCAGTAGCAGTAGTTCACAGTTCCACTAACTGAAATCTGTAGTTAAACTAAGCTGTATCATATAAACTTATATCTTCAGTACCGAAGATAAAATAACTTTAATAAATCGTGTGCAACATTAAAGTCCTTATTTATTCAGTTAAAATATCACACATAATTCCGTATCAATATAATTGGTTCTCGATCACGGGGCTATAAATACCAATTATATCATCAAAATACCGTACCGTTTTAATTAGTTCTCGATCACGGGGAATTATCAGCTGATTAAACGGTATCACTTCAATCGGCGCCCATCGCCGATCAGAAACTCTTCAAGTGTCAGATAGTTCTTATCAGAATCCCACCGTTTTATCACTTGATTAAGAAGTCTTCATGTAGGAGTACATTATAATTTATAGTAGCCTATTTTATTCTCTAACAATAATATTCAAAAAGAAAGACTACATAATACTGAAGTACTACACAAGGCATCTTATTTATCTACAAATATGGTTATTTCAAATATTTTTTTATTTACAATAATACGTTTTTAGCGATAATAATTGTAGGTTTCAAATGTTTTTACAAGCAAGATTATTTGATTTAAAAACATTTAAAATATAATTAGTTTACTTACGGTATTGTTTAAATTAAAATTGTAGACATTGTGAATTATTTGTTGTTGTGTAGAACATAATATTAATATCAGTTGTTGTTTACTCTTCTAGCTTTAAACTCATTTGTAGGTGCTATAATACAAAAAAATAGGTTGGAATATTTTTAGCAGGGGTGGACCCTGGTGGGTTAACGGGGTAAGGGGAGGAAGAGTTCCCCCTCCCTACACAAGATCTAAAACTTTGAAATGAGCTATACACAGTTATCATATAGAGTACTTAAGATATTTGAATGAAAAAGCTACATTTTAAGACCAAGCTTGCCAATTGGTATTAAAAAGGATACAGTTTCACACACCAAAAGTGTCCCTTAAATTTTAATGGGGAAAAAAGTACAAAATAAATAGATTCAAAACATTAGGTTATTTGCCCCTTCCTTAAAGTAAATATTTGGATGCGTAATTGATTTTGAGATAAATATTTCACAAATATTACACATACATACATCTGTAATTTAGCAGTACATATCACGCCATCATCTAAATAATTCGATTAAGTGAATACAATAATACTAATACCTGTCTTGTTTGTATTACGCGAAGCGCACCTACCTATCATGAAGACAGCAGTAACCAGCCAATAGCAACCGGTTCCATATTCCACCACCATAATATGTGCTTGAGGTCGATTTATACCTCGATACAGTAGGGTGAAAGCTCGAGATATCGAACATATGTTGCCTTGTGTTTGGACTAGCGCGCATCCCCGCGGCTAATCTTGAAAGCTTTGCCCTCTCCAGCAGGCAGGCTACCCGAGCGAAACGATATCCTTTTCGTGTTACCAACATAATAATTGTTTTCGTGTCTTATTCCAAGAGTCCAGACACTGCAGTCTAGTAACTCTAGTAGAAGTAAAGCATTGATAGGTCTTAGAGGTGTTACCTGAATACTCACTATAATAGTGTGCGTCATAAACATTTAACTGTATACGCTTTATCTTGTGTGTGACTGAACTTTTTGTGTCGTTTTGAAGCAATATTTCTTCTTGTGGATTATTGGGAAACCAACATTTGAAGGTAGGTTTTCTGAACCATAATCGAAATTGATCGATATATTATGCTCTAGGTCTGGACCAAGTAAATAATCAAAGGAGGCTGTAAATTATTTTCAAGATAGATTAGCCTATAGTATTACGGATTTTAAGATAAAATAAGTATTATTCCTCTCATTATCTCTTTACATTCATCTAAATGTATGATCATATCATACCTTATTATAGATTTAAATTTGTAACCCAAATATAAAACATTATTATGGTTCTGAAGTTTTACCGGACTAATTTAATAATCTATTATTTTATATTGTCGTTGCTGTCATTGTGACATTTGATTTATTTCATGACGCATGGTCTACAAATAAATAATATAAACCAGATAACGTTGGTATGCCATTATCATTACCTATCACAATTAAGTCATTCAAGTTGAAACAATTATGTAGATTTGACCAATGAACGTTTTCTTGACATTTAATTTTAAACCATCATCTATAAAAAAGTTACTTTACGGTCTGAAAAAGAAATAGATTTACGTTTAATGTAATCATGCATTGTATTTTGTTTTCAAAACTGCTAACCTTCAACAAACAAAGAATAGGCTATTAGGAAAAATATATTTTATCATCTGATATTTTTAACAATCATAACAATTACAATTTAATCAATCATACCGATTGTACGTTTATCTAGTAGATACCGACAAGAATTTAATCAAATACCAGGCACTTGTTTTATAATTATTTTACCTTCATAAAAAACGTAAACTTACCACTATATTGAAACCTTAAGAGTGATGTTAGTATTTATACACTTTCTGTTATCAACGGTTGATAAAAGGAGTAGTCTCTTTAAAATATGTGTTTTTGTATTTGTTGGAAGATGAGAACTTGTTTCTAGCAATTATGTTGTCGAGTTGACCAACCTCTAGTTATATTCATGGTTTGTAACGGTGCTTTTTTCTCGCTGGGTCAGGCAGAACTGTTACCGTGAAATGAAACGAGAAAAACTAGACAAATAATAACGTGTAATTCACTTCCAAAGCCTACATTAAAAAAGGGAAATTACTATTGGCGGACGGTGTAGGCGTCTTGGAACTGATTTATCACTAGTATCGAGCTACAATAATACTAATAGTAATAATAGAAATACGTTTAGTATTGAAAGGACATTAGTTGACAGTTAAAAATGTTATTAAAACTGCTTTCAAATGTGTATACTGAAAAATATTGTGATTGATATAATATTATAAATGTCATCATTGTTGATCGCAAAACAAGTTTATATCTATACTAAAAACACATATTCTTGCATGTTCTAAGAGTATTGTCTACATAAGCTATGTTTTGGACACAAAGTCCTTGATATGAAGTCCCTCAGTCCTCAAACAGGCTGTAGACTCGACCTCTTGCGGGTTCCTAGAGTAGTGAGGCTTCATAACTCACCTTCTGTAAATAATGCATCACCCGCAATGGGGGTCGTGAGGTCTCAGGCGCTAGACTCGGCCTTGCCCTCTATTGTAATTGGGGGTATCCTTGCTCTAAAGCAGTCCTGGGCGATCTCTAGCCCGCGGGCGATAATTATCACCTTGTTCGTGACAACCCCTCTCCCCTTACCAATACTCCCCTCAAGATTAAAGCAGGACAGTTCGCCCAAAGGGAAGGTAATTATGATGTTTAGCATGAAGTGTGTCCGCAAAAATCAACATGTCAACTTTCGACTTACCCTCTGATTTAAATAGGAATACACTGTCAATTTTGATAGGTATTATCACTGCCTATAAATAACACTAATAACATGGTTAAATGCGATATATTATTATTATTATCACCGCATCTTACTACCCGTTCGGGTTATAGATACGCACTTAAGCTAATGTGTAATAGTAGGGTGATTGTAAGATGAAATGAAGGACCTACAGTTTAACTTGGGATCCGAACCACGGTGGAGGCCTGGCATTCCTCACATTCACAAGATAACTTGTCAGAGGTTAAGGAAGGGTTTGGTAATCAGATAAATCTGTGCTGAACCCCGGACCCCGGACCTCCAACACAGAAGACCGACACCTTACCCCTAGACCACAAAGTCGCCTGAACTGCTATCAATGTTGACCATAAATAAATATTTGAATTTTATAAAATACCTTTTCAATAAAAAACTAGGTTGTATGAACTTTCAAATACAAAGGTCACAATAGTTTTATAACTAATCAACTGAGTGTTCAAAGTAATTTTTAAACTATTGGTGCAGCCTTAACAGGCAGATCTATTGGTTAAATCGTAAGTTTAACGCCCTTGACCCGCTACGACAGCTACGGCTGGTGGAGTTTATCTTAGCGTTAAACTTTTTTTTAGTGTTTTTCCATATATAGACTCAACTAATTACGAAACTGGGAGGTTGAATTTAAAGAAAGTGTACCCGTATTTTCATGGTGGGAGAGTATAAAACTGACTCGAAATCTGATCTCCCTATCATCGACAGTCTTGTCTAGCACTAAAGTTACTCCTTAAACCATGTGGCCACCGTCGCAGGTAAAATATTGTTACTTAACGCTTCGTGGTTTCTGAACTGTAATGTGATTACCTAACAAAATTATGCGACTTTACTCTAGTGCCCTCGGAATGTTTTTAACTATACTCTTTCTAAGCTTATTCTACTGCATTTCTTCAAAATTATCCTCCTAGTACTAATTTGAAGTGAAAATGTGGGAGGTGCAAGAAAATAAGTTTTGTTTTGTTTTCATAGCAAAACACTCTTTGGCCAAAATAAATCAAATATTGCTCCAATAGAAACATAAATATAAATTTTCTTCACAAGGTGATATCAACAGTTGTTGAATATCTGTGAAGGGTGTTCTGGAATTTAATGACAACTTTTTCTATTCATTATATCAGCGCATGAGAACGTATATGGACTAGAGCGAAAGGGCCCATGAAATTTGTCGGGAAAGATATTTTCCAGGGTCTTTCAAACAGGACTGTTATAATTTTACCCACCCACCAAAAAACCACCTGTTTTTTTAATATAATATTTTTAATACAAAGCAATCGTCTAATAAATTTTCGAAAATGGTCAGTCATTCTGTTGAAAACCTTTTGGTTCAAACCCCAATAATAATACTTTGATTTGTATTTGGTGTTATACACAGTTTTTTTTTTAAATTACAGATTTTATACAATAGATTAAGCTACAAAATATGTTTTAATTGGTTGAACAAAATAATACGTTCAACTAGCAGCTCAGTTGGGATAATATCATTTTAAGTTACCTACACTTTATTAATGCTAGGCCCAGAAATAATACGTTGTCAAAAAAAAGCAAATGAGATTATTAAAGTTCTTACCTTTTATCTTTAACTAAAGAAATCAACAAATCAATTCTGCAGCTGGCTTGCCAGTAATTTGATGTATAATCCCATCTCTTTCTATTCCTTCTAATCAAACAGTTTTCTATTTTTCAACCTGCTAGCTTATACAGTATTGTTGTTAAGTTACATTGTTGCATTATTTTTTTCCTTTATTATGTCTCTTATTACTTCTTTCATTGCTATATTTGAATTGTTGGTTTAATCAGATAACATACATAATATATTTAATTAAAACACAAAAAACACCGATAACCCCTCTCCCCCCTAAAAAAACAACAACAAAGAAACCCTATGTAACCCAACTGTTTTTTTTTTAAAGAACCCGGGTTTTTTTTAAACCCTGCTTTCAAATGCCAAAATCATCATGGGAACGACGGCTTTACTTTCCCTTCGAAGAAAGTTGTGTTACGGATTTTTGTCGCCCAAGAAAAGCCCGTCGATTCCGGCTGGGTTTGAACCCACAAACATCGGGTCCTGAGGCGAGCACTTCACCCCGAGACCACCACGGTCGACTATATAGATTCAGTTTCTGAATTGCTGCGCCTTTCAAGCGGATTCTACTCTCAATTTACGACGGACGTGTAAATCAATTGCAATATACATATTTTTATAACGTCGCATCTTACTACCCGTTTGGGTTATATACTTATGTACTAATTACGCTAGTGATTTTAGGGATCAGGACGGTTTTATTTAAAGAAATGTACCAGCATTTGCGTGACGGAAGAGTGAAAATTTGAAAAACTCAGTACACCCGACCGAGATTCGAACCTCGATTTTACCGTCATTGCTAGTCTAGTCTACTGCGAGAGTAGCGTCTTAGACCATACGGCCAGCGAAGTGGGCTACCACTGCAATAAATTTTCAGCGTAGCACTAGAATAAAGATTATACTTGTACAGAGCTCAAATATACTACCCGATAACTGATCCCGAACCCACTTTTGGAACCCACTCCTCAAGAACACAAAAGAATAATAAACGTGTCAAACAAGAACAAAACAATGGGCAAGGAACAGTAATTAGTGGCGTGAAGGAAGACCCTTCTTCCCCACCTTTGAACTGAAGACCTTGAAAGGTCACTCCGGCTCAAGAATGTTTCACCCTCTCAAAAACTAGAAAATAACTTGCCATGAGTTATGAAACGTGTTAACGCCCCCAAAGACCTTCTATTCTCTGGTCGGCCTTTCTCTTAGTTCCTCAGTGTTGACTGTGTACAGTTACCGTCATCAAAAAGTTATTGATTCTCTGAAGCTTATTTTTTTATTTTTTTTAAATATATTTCTTGTGATAATTTGAACCGACAAATGAACATAAATTCTAAACTAACTTAATTCTAGAGCATAGCTTACCTACACAGCAACCAGTCTTCTAGCAGTTCATTATATCACTAAAAGGTGGATCCCCAATTTTACCGACAACATTTTTTAAAACCATATCGGGAATAGAACACGTGATCCTAGCTTAGCAGACAGATGCGCCACCGACTAAGCTGAGGTGTTTGGCTAGCTATTATAATCTGATTTTGGTTTGGGGAAGAAAACGTATTTCTTTGCGACCAACATTGTTGGCATGTTATTATATTATTAGTGCTATTTTATAGGTATCTATAATAATTAATATCTATCAAAAGTGACAGCTACAGATGACATAACTTGATGTATGAATATATTAACATTGTTTTGATAACTTTTGTAACAATCAGAAACTGTTCTTACCAAAATAAGGATAGCCGATACCCGAGTTGTTATAGAGTAATCGTCCTCAGGGCTGGAAGAGCTTTGTTTGATTCCAGCTTGTGCTGATGAAGATATTTACACTTCTTTTACGAGTTTATACCCGCATCGGTGGGCAGGAGGACAAAGGCTTCAGTGTCGTCTTGTATGGTTTGCCGATGATGGGGAGGTTGGTGTACTGAGGTTGCGTGTACTGAGATGTTTTTTTTTTCTAAAGTGTTTCACAATTTTCCTCCCTAAACATTTCGGTTACACATTTTATCTTCCTCATCCCAACCTCATTTTTCCGGGTGAATATTAGGATGATAAGCACGGATAAAAATATATTTGAACAAGTCCTCATTGAGTCTAAATGTAGCCTTTTATGCAAGCGCGCATGAGCTGAAACTTAGTATGGAAATAGCTGTCTTCAAGCTGCACCTGATGAAGAAAAACGTTAGCATTTTTCAATGCAAAACAATTTAGCAAAGCACTTATACGTCCAGCATCGTGGTACAAGCACAAGCTGTAATAACCCTAGTAATCAAAGACAACTGAGATTTGGTTGGAAACTTGCCGCATCTTTTTATGTTTGTATCGTTTCTCTGGAGCAAACAGTTTAAAAATACACATCTAATCGAAATACGATACTGACATTCGGAAATAATTTTAAAACTATTATTATTATTAGCACCGCGTCTTACTACCCGTTCGGGTTATACGCACTTACGCTAATGTGTAATGGTAGGGTGATTGTGAGATGAAATGAAGGACCTACAGTTTAACGTGGAATCCGAACCACGGTGGAGACCTGGCATTCCTCACGTTCACAAGATGTCTTGTCAGAGGTGAAGGAAGGGTTTGGTAATCAGATAAATCTTTGCCGGGACCGAGGATTGAACGCCGCCAGCATAGAAGTCTGACACCTTACCCTTGACCACCAGGTCACCAATTTTAAAACTAGGTGGAGTGCTAGTGAGCGTGAGTGTAGGGCAGTACTTTTGTAGTTTTTATAGCACAAACATCCTTTGGCCAAAATAAAATCAAATATTTCTTCTATAGAAACATAGTTTTTTGTTTTCTGCACATGATCATCTTAACAGTTGTTGAATATCTATCATGAGCATGGTGGCATTTGGTGACAAACTTTTCTCTTTGTTTAAAAAGTTTGTTACCAAATGCTGCCATGCTCATGACAGATATTCAACAACTGTTTAGATTAGCATGTGCAGAAAACAAAACTCTATGTTTCTATAGAAGAAATATTATATTTACTTTGGCCAAAAGAGGTTTGTGCTATAAAAACTGCAAAATTAATGCACTAAACTCGCGCTCACTAGCACCCCGCCTTAACTTTATATTTACTAAGTTCAGGAAACAGTATTATAAAAACGAACCATTTTACATCCTTGAAATTATTATAGGCTACACAGCCTACACTCTCAATTTTATATTTTGTTTTTTTATTTCTAATTTGAACTGCAAGCGTTAAAATGATAGCCTGTTCTGATTGCATAATCTGATTTTCATAGGAAGCCCCATTATTTGTAAATTAGAAAACCATGTTGTCGCGGGGGGGGGGGGATTACAATTGTATTTACTTTCTTAGTCCGTTTAATTAATGATTTAAAAATAAATTTTACAACAAGGAAGTGTTATTGGGAGATTTTGATAACTTTTTATATGAACTTTATAATCTTATAAATAAATTAAGACATATTTCTAGAATTCCCCTTTTTAATGACTTTCAATCAATGTTGGTGGTCGGTAGTAGGCTTCCTATCAATATCAGGGTTTAGAATAAGTACTTAAAAGCAGCCGTGTTCACTTAAAAGCTCGGAGGTGAGCTGCGTTGCTGCTCAAGTTTTCGGCTCTTGTGAACCAATATTATGCCGGTAACCCGGACGAGCTGTTAGGGACGGTGCACAGAAATATTTACAAAAAAGTAATTATTAAAAATATTTGGGGTTCTGATTTTTTCTTGTGTGTGTGACAAAAGTTAATGCCTAAATAACGATATTTTTATTATCTACAAAATAAACTTGGTTTGTTTGTCGTCATTTTTAGTGTAATAAGAAGGCAGCTAAAATGTTACAAGATCTACTTTCACCTACTTCGTCTGAAGCTGTCATAAATTATCAATACCTTATAGTTAACTCTAATAAAATATTAAAATGAAAACACATTTTACTGAAAATTAATATGTTTGTATTTAAAAAAAGGCTCTTTATATGGAAGTTGAACTGTTTACCCACTTTTGATCAATTTGTACTTACCAATCACAAAGTAGAACACCCATTAATACCTTATTTAAGATACCCGGGACAGAAAGGCGTATTTAAAAGAAACTAGCGGGTTATTTGTTTCGGGAGGACGTAGAATACTTACTACATTGTTTAAACATCAGACTCGCTGCGATATTGAGCCAGCCACGAGTGCTAACCGCTCGCCTAACAGTATCTATTCGCTGCGCATCAGCGCACTAGAGCTTGCTTGGTATTCGGACCAATGTCAACTTATCTCTCAGCAAGTATTGTTATCTCTTCAAGGTGGAAATAACAAAGGGGAAAGTTTTGAAGAAATTATTTGAGAAACAGTTTTGTTTGCTTAAAGTCACTCATAAAGGATCTACTTTAATTAGGAGGAATCTTTGTAAAGTGTTGATAATGTCATCCAACGCGCTAAATAAGTCGACTTGTTTCCATCATAATTATACGTTTCGTCTTCAATGGAGTGCTTGCAATTTTTTTGAAATTACGCTCATCATGCCTACTGTACCGATGCGTTGAAATACAAGGCATTCGTTCAGAAATCCCGCATTATTTAAGAATCTTTTCGTTATTTCATAAAATCTATCACCCCAAAAGAGAGGTGAAAGGCATCAACACGTCCATATAGTATTAACAACCCTAAATTTTAAGTTTTATAAAAATATATACATTAATAAAGATAAATTTGGCTCATTTTTACCGATGTTTTACCCTAAATGTCACAGCTCTGAGATTAGGATAACATTAATAGTCCATTCGCCATAGGAGTGCTGGTAACTGACAACTAGCAGATGTAGAAAAGGCTAAATAAATAACATGATTAATAACAATTGTTTGTTGTGAAAGTGTTGACTGACAAAAGTGGCAACAAACAACATAATACAGTCTTGCACATTATATTGTTGGGCGAATTGAGACATGAGAGTAGTAGATCAGGTACATTATATTATCTGGCAGCTACCATCACTCCTATGGTGAATTGACTATAGTGAGAAACAAAGCAATAAATAGTGTCACAACAGAAAGTTCTGAAGATAGTTTTAATGTTTTTGACTTTCAGAATTGTCATCCCTATAATAAATACCGCAGTGTGATAATGTTATGTTCCTTTAAAGTAGGTTAAAGTTACCAAATCACTGCTTACAAAATAAATTAAATCAAGTTAACACATCATTCTGGGGAAATTTCTATATCACTTTAAACGTCTCATAAAATGAATAAACCTTTTAGATACAAGAAACTATAGGGCAATTTTGGGTCTATTATTAATAGGCCCTATATTTTAATAGAAACAAAAATTATGATAAAATATTCCGTGATCGAGTCTTAGCTGAAGGAGACGATTTGTTAATAGGATTTGCAACTAATGCAGGAATTTAAATGTGTTTGCGTACTCATTTATTTATATAAATCGTACCAACAGAAAATAATATATTGACCTCTATCTGGGAAATTGGGAGCGCTTTACGAGATATCTGTAAGGTATAACTTGCGCGCTTACATTAAAGCATAACAATAAAACTTAATATGGCCATGGTCGTTGAATGCGCGTTGGTTTACACGTGTGCGTTCCGGTTCTGGTTTACTTTTAGGGTTCCTGTTCCTTAAAAATAACTTTTAATTTCTGTTATCGGTTCCTCTCCAGTTCGACTCCCTGGTGTGAACATATACGTATGTTAATGTGAGGTATGTCGCACGAAGAAAGGAAAAGGAAACACCGTATACCGCCCCTTCACGTGTTGATTTCTTGAACGTTGTCTCTTCTAACTGTTCTAACGAATAGCTTAAACGAGTCGTACGGAAAGAAAGTTCTTGGTTTTATCTCTACTACAAGACATAAGAAGCCAATAAACGGGTGCTATTTTATATCTCCAGGTGACAGTGAGTTGTATCAGGTAGCGGCTGCCGAGATATTTTTTGAAGTGCCTATTAATCTTTTTCTACTGCGTCTCACCATCCGTTCGGCCACGTGCGCGCGCCGCGCACACACACACACACACTAACATATATATATATATATATACACATTCATATTTATATGTATATGTGCAAATATACATATATGGAGAACTCGGTGGTCTTGGGGTAAAGTGATCGCCTCGGGACCCGATGTTCATGGGTTCTTATACGATAAAAATCCGTAGCACAACTTCCTTCGGAGGGGAAGTAAATCCATCGGTCCCATGTCGATTGTGGCTGGCATGTAAAAAAAACCTGGAATCAGGCAGGCCGGATTGATTTAAGACTCCACAGCCCATCTTTCCTACCTTAATTTATCCCCTTATAAATCCCCCTTTTCCCCTACCGTCCCTCATGCATCGAAACACATATCATACATACATAAATGCTATCTGTGGAGTAACAGATAAAAAGTGTTTGCCTTATTTGATTATGTATTATAAGGAAGTTTCAAAAGTAGTAAGAATCTAATTAAGGACTTAAAAATTCAAATAAATACTCTTCATTGGCAAGGAAAATAAATAGCAAACAAAGTCCCCAACAATAAAAAAATATTTATTGTAGAACTAAAGTTTGTGAACTAAGAGGCTATATGAAACAAACATAGAGTTTAATTTTCTACACATGGTGATATCAACAGTTGTTGAGTATTTGTCATGAGTTTAGCGACATAGATGAGAAACTTTTTAAATGAAGAGAAAAAGTTGTCATTTACTTCCAAGACACCCTTGATATATATTCTACAACTGTTCGCCATGTGAATAAAATGAAATTTTATGTTTATACTGAAGAATGATTTGATTTTTTTAACCAAAAAAATGTTTTGATATAAAAACTGTAAAAATACTTCCTTTAACTCATGTTCTCTACACTTCTACATTAAAAAATAATCCTCATGAACATCCGTAAGGATGAAAAAAGGGCTGGTGGATTGTATCTTAGAGCCAAGAGTTTTTGGTTGCGATATAATCGGTGCAGTCAGGAAGTACGATGCAGTGGTAACAAGAAGGCCTCCGCCCTTTCTGTGAATACCTCTCTTTGTGACAAGGGAAGGGGGTGAATACATCGGGCCCTAGAGATAATACTTGGACTCACAGCACGATGCTTTGTGTGTATTCCCTCCATTATATTACAAGCTACCCTAACACGTATCATGTCGTCACGAATCACCCGAGGGCGGGAACAAGGTTGGTAGAGGTAGACCAGCTGCTAACTTACATTAAGTATGCATTTCAAGTATGACCAAATTTGACTTCTCATGTATGTTCTGGGGACTCAGTTGAGTATGAAAAGTGATGCCAATTCATGGGATAGTCGACATCCAGTGGGGGATGGGGTGAATAGCGTGCTTGGGATAGAGTTTTGTTTCCAATATAACTTCCGATTCGTTCATCGTATCAAGATTTAAAAAATCTAATTGTGTTCGTATTAGGTAGGGTTATAATTATGGACTTTATTTCGCAATTTAATTTTATAATTAAAGTAAATCTAAAGAATAAAAGGGCAAGTAAAATGTAAAATAACTACAATTATGTCCGTGGATGCATGTACAGATATTATGTCTCAACTTCCTGAGAAAGTCTTAAATGCTTTTAAATAAGGACTTTTTCAGTAAAATGGGAGAATGGAAAATTTAATTGTGTTGCTAGTGATCATGCCCTTGAGAAAATACTTATACTTTCTTCTAAAGTTATTAGTGGCTGGACAGGAATATCCAGTAATATTCAAGCGACAAACAAATTATGTCTACTTTATCACAGTAAATCGTCATTGCATGAGACTGTCAGAGTACTATGATTTGATCTCAGATCCCATTGGTGACATAGACGAATATTTGCACAGTGAATGGGGCACAAATGTAAAAGTCAGAGATGAAGGTGATTTGCAAAAAGTTATCATATTCCTTTTTGAAAATCCAGTGAAAAAAATAGTTTACGTAACATTGTGAGTGGCTTAGTAGTAAATGGAGAAGTAAGATCATTCTTGCTCAGGGTGCAACCCATCGCTAAAGAAATGCAGATACGAAAATTTTTAAACAGTGTGTTTAGTTGACAAAATGGAAGGTTTTTTTCCTCCTTCGAAACGGCTTGCTGTTAAATCTTTCTCATACTCAGCAACATAGTCCAATAAGAAATATAACCAGAAAAAAAAGGAGCTTTATAGAAAATAACTATCTACATTATGATTTTCTTTTAGATATACAGAGAAACACTAGTACTGCAGAGTTGATAAAACATCAGTAATGCTTTATCCCCTCCCCCCACCTTAGTCTTTCATGATCCTTGGTCTGGCGCTCTCAAAAAAACAATAAGGCAAAATTGATGAACTAAATACAGAAGAAAGCCATTTCACAATAAATATGCATGTATTTCCTCTTAGTCCAGAAGAAGTGCAATTTATGGATGGAATGACACTTATACATTCAGTACCTTTGCACCGCCTGGGACGATGCTTAGGACATACATGTTAAATATAAGTAATGAGAACAAGAGGAGATTATGATTAATAAATTTAATGATTGAGTATACATGATAAAACAGATATTTGACATATTGCACTAATATCTCAGTAAGTACGTAGTAAAATAACAATGAAGTAATGAAGTGTGGCAGGCTTGCCTAAGTATTGGCCACAAGGGGGCGAGAAGCGCCGAGATAATAACACACCGCAAAACGTGGTGTTATTCGTTCTGCCATTTACATGTCAAGTTGGCCTTGCAGGCAGAGTAAGTGCGTACCTCAGGCAAGTTCTGGTTTAGCTATACAAGAGAGCCCTTGATACATATATACTGTCCTCATCAGAGTACCAAAATAGCTACTTGGACATATCAAGGTCCACGGGCCAATCGAGGACGAGACGCGTCCCACTGGTTGAGCACCCGCAGGGTGAGCAACACCACAAAAATCTAACAATGAATAAGTAACAACTGCAATCGAGCCTGAGGGGCAAGACGGCCCACTGGCAGTGTACATGCAAAGTGAGAGTAGCCAAATA
Organism: Timema cristinae; assembly: GCA_039000515.1. Lineage (NCBI taxonomy): Eukaryota > Metazoa > Arthropoda > Insecta > Phasmatodea > Timematidae > Timema > Timema cristinae. The sequence continues at coordinate 40,753,795 of JBCFYV010000001.1, forward strand.
ATAACAACACTATACCGCGGGCCAATCATGGAAGTCATGAGCGACCCACAGTTTGACCTCCCAACAACAACATTGGGATAGACCAGTGAACCTAATTAGGTATTAATCATCGGCCTCCCTATAGGCTAAACAAACTCCTGCCTAGGCAAGCTATCCTAAATATACATCAATGGTCACATCATATGTGTCGCGGGATTCACCATCCCGAGCGCGAGAAGCGCGCTATACCGCAATTATTGATTGCAGCCTGTTCTCCTGGCCCAGGAGACTCAACATTAAATATTGCATAACTAGCCTAACTGTAACATAACTACAGTGTCTCACAATAGACACGAACAGTTTCCTATTATTAATCCCTACCAAATGATATTTCTACTAATCCTCGCTGGACGAAGACTAACCCTAACAATAACATATTAATCTGGAGTCTACTCGTCGTATCTAATCCTCGTAGTAGTTAAGTCCTTCGACATCCTCCGGTTTAGAGTATCCATTCCCCTAGGATAGTAAGACCACCGTCGACTAGATGATAGATTCAGACTGGAAGTGCGCGCTTAATAGGCCTGCGTAGACGATGTTTAAGCGATCGTTTGCTGGCGTGTTCTGTACTCCTTCCAGCAGTCAGGCGTATATATAGTGGATAAGCCCGTACGAAGCGAAGGGGGAACCTCCCCCAAACTTCTAGAAGAACGATGCGCGCTGGCCAACGTTTTTCTTGGAGCGGTCAGTCGGTTGATGGTTTCGGTCGAACGCGGAGTTATTCCCAGCGGTGGTGATCGGTCACTTATCTTCTGTGGTGTGTCATCGAATTGGGCATCGGGCTTACAGGACGAGTCGGTGAAGCGGTATGTAAATAAAGAGATATATTATTAGCGAAGCATTTACATTAGTATGTTATGTTTAACTTTGATTATTTGCAGGAACCAGCCAAATATACGTTCTTTTGCACTTGTTAACGGGGCTAACCCAGGTTTGCCCGTTACACCTTTTGTGGTCCTTTCGAAGACTAAAACATTTGGTGATTTAGCAAGTTTCCATTTGATAGATAAGAAAGTTCTGCAACAGACTAATTTTACACGCATTGAAGTATTTTTTGACACGTGCGGGAAATCATCTATAAAATTTGAATAGCAAGAGAGAAGATCAGCTAGTGAAACTTCACTAATTGTGAGAATAACTTCCAAAACAGTAGTCTAGATACCTACACAGGAAGGAAAACAAAACCCTTTTATGTCTGTTCCTATCGAATTTCATTTTACTGAATGCTTAGATTCCAAAAGGCCGTCCTCTTGTTATTTGGTGGAGAGTTTTTGAATGGAACCGAATGCTTTGAGAAAAACGATGATCAACATGTTTCAAGGGTAACACATCGCAAGTTATCAGCTGTTCAACAGAACTATTCATGTGGTATTGTTATCCACAATCCTGTCACTGACGTTTTTATACTTAAAATTTGATTTTTGAATCATTCATAACTGTTGGTTGTATGGGCCTTTTGATATTTGCCGGGGTCAGTGAAAGTAGAAGATGTCTTGGGTGCCCCATTGCTTCAGAGTATTATGGAGATTCACTTAGTGAAGTTCTGCCAGCGTTACATGTTCTGACAGTGTGTGACAAAACAATTAAACTGGGTACAAAAAAAAAAAAAAACCTAAAATCTGCAAAGCAAACAGTAAATATCGATACTTACATCTCTTAAACTTAAATACCTTTGTATAAAATCAACTAAAAGAACTTGAGTTGTTATGTTTACAGCATATCAAGAAGCCAAACAAACTTGTGATGCGAGTAGACACATTTTATTTTGGGACACCTTAACATCTTAAAATAATATTGGTTCTCTACCCTGCACTTCTGATAATTTTCGACTTCATGTACTCAGAGTATTAGCTTAACTTCATGTTTGGGATAATTCATTAAATGCATTTGTTGAGCTACTTGATCTGTTGATATTTGGCTACGCTACAGATTCTGAAGGTAACATACGACATGTTCTAATGAAACAGTTAGTTCAAAAAAACATCAGCTGTTTCCGTGCAAGTGCCAACATTTATGTTTGAAAAGTTTTTGCGTTTGTAATTTAAGCGAAAACTTGGTTCTCTTTATACTGTTCCTGTCGTGTTAACGGCTGCAAGAACTTCAACAACAATGAAATAATTATTGACGAAGAAGAGAATGGTGAAGCAGCTAACTGCATTCAACTTTGCATTTTGAGATAAATAACATTCTTTTGAGGACTAACAACTATTTAACATTTAACTCTTAATTTAAAAAATTTAACTGAAAGTTATATTGTGTATTGAATTTTAATTTGTTCAGGCTTAAAACAATACTTATTTAGATAACACATTATACTTACATAGATTAAGGCTGCTTCATTGTTTAAGTAGGAAATTTCGTAATCGATCGTAACTAAAGGCATCAAATTCAAACTATGCTAGAAAAAAATCTATGAACATTTATTTTTAATAAATAAAAGAACATTTTATAACACATTGAGTGTATTGATTTTTTAAACATCTTTATAAATCCAAATATGGATTTTAGTCAGGGAAACTCGAATTTTTAATCACAGAAAAGTTAAGACATTTCCTTTTTGATATTTTATGACCCCCCTGGTTTGATTTATTTTCCCATCCTTTTTCAGATGAATGTAAGTGTAGTTTATTAAAAGTTATTTGCCTTCCCCCTTGTTCCCTTAGGTCAACTTATTTAAGACTCTGCAAGTCGTTACTAGCACGAATGTTTAGTTTGACCCTTAGCGTTTCAGTAACGTGTTTTCCTTCTGATAAAAAGGTTGCAGAGTAAAGATTTTCAGCGAGACCGATACATTGTTTATTGTAAGACTGGCTGGGATTTTTGGACTTAAGTATGATTGTAATGTTCATCGTAAATTAGAATAAGAATAAGAATAAGCTACTAATAACCAAAACACTAGAACTAAAATTTGTACCTGTTCCCGTGGCTAAATAAATTCTGTAAAGAGTGTTCCAAAATTTAATGACAACTTTTCCTCTTCATCTAAAAAGTTTATCATCAAAAGCCGCTATGATCATTACAAATAGTCAACAACTTTTGACGTCATCATGTGAAAAAATTAAACTCTGTTTCTACTGGAAGAATATTTGATTTAATTTGGGCAAAAAAAACCTGCCAAAAACACTTACCTTTTCTCCTCTCCCCTTGCTATTAAAAAAACTGCCAAGAAACACCTTTTCTCCTGTTCCCTACACTCCCACATAAAAGTTGTCGATCACAAGTGTTAGGGACCCTAGTTCGGTTCCTGGGTGGTGCCCACACAGTTATTAAGCAGGGAGAACCCGTAGTAGATAATAATTTTATTATTTATGACGGGTTCTCCCTGCGTTTTAGACCTTGATTTTCTTACGAATAGACACTTTTTGAAGCACCTTTTAAAGAACACCATTTTTTTAGGCCTACTTTCAATATGATTTTATTTTTCTGTTAGTGTTATTTTATAGGTGACCGCCTCTGTGGTCTAGTGGTAGTGCTCCTGGCTACAGATCCAAATGTCCCGGGTTCGATCTCTGGCTCTTTCAGATTTTTTCTGTGAAACAGTGGGTCTGGAACGGGGTCAAACTCAGCCTCGTGAGGACAAATGAAATGAATGAAAAAGTAGCTGTTCCGCTCTAGAAAACTTAGGTTAACCGCCGAAGGTTTTTTTATGTTGACCACATGACACCCTATATCCATGGAAACCGGAACTAATAATCATTGCCAACAAACGGCGTCCGCTTGTTCTGTATGGCTCGATTGCGGGCTAACGCCATTGAGATGATAGTATAAAAATAATAATAATAATAATAATAATAATAATAATAATACAATATCATCCGCATTGGTGGCCGCGCGGTACAAGACGCTACTCTCGCAGTAGCCAAGACTACCGATGATGGGGAGATCAAGGTTCGAATCTCGGTCGGGTGCACTGGGGTAGTTTTTACAAAATTGTTTTCCACTCTCCTTTTACGCAAATGCGGATACACTTCCTATAAGTATAATCTTCCTAATATTTAAAACCATTAGCGTAATTAGTACATAAGCGTATAACCCGGACGTGGTGCTAAAAAAGGTATATATACAGTAGGCCTATATTTTGAATCTTTCTGATGTTGGCTGGTCTGCGTTTCTTTTTGTAAATACACTAAAAGGTTCTTTCGATGATCTGTTTATAGATCAATAAATTCTTGGTGGTTTTGGTTGAATGTTTAGTCTAACTGTGCTAGCCAACTATGTTAGGTGTCTTTTTAAACACCAAAATATAACACAAAACTGTTAAGCCCGTCATAAATCAAGTTGTTTAATTACACCGCTTCGCCCACCAACAGCGAAGCGGTGTATTATTCTAACATATAGGCCTACTCTCTTTTTTTTTTTTGTGCTTCGCGTCTAGATTCTTGCCCGGGCTTTCCACGGATCTCTACTAAAAGGCATGGCCATTCTTCACGCCTTGTGTTGAGTTTAATTGGGGTGGACTAATTAATTAATTAATAATTAATTAAACTCATTTTTCTAGTACTTGAATTTTCCGAGTTTTGAAAATGGAATTGAGTCGAGTTTGAATACTAAAACTAGACTCAAATTCGAATTGTAGAGTACTCATACGCTTAATTAATATACAGGATGGGGCGAAAACAATTATACGACCTATGCTGAGGAAAGTGATGGACGACGGGTTGAGGTTTTTGCCTGACGTCCGGTGTAGCTCACCTGAAGGACATTATCTTCAAAAAGTGAAAAAGTATAGTATGTAGTTTACTTTTATTTAGTTAGTGAATATTTAATTTCGATTAAAGTGTTAATTTTCAAGTTATTAATCGTCTAATTATTTCGGCCTCAACCTGTACTTTGTATTTTAAAGTTAATATTTAAAAATAATAAATGATGTTTGTTGAATTTTAACCTGAATAAAACTTGAAAAAAAAAAAGATATTTTCAAATCCAATTTATATCGATTTTACATGTTCTACACGCGCATTAAAGTTCTGCATCAACTTTGTTTATGAAACTCATACCGTAGCTTAAACCTATTTTACTCTATGAAAATATTGAACATTTTTTTACCACTATAACAGTGATTTCTTTATACGACGTCGAAAACATGTCGCCATTTTCTGACAAATAGCTACCATAAAAACGTGCCCTACTAAATATACAGCTTTATTATTATTATTATTATTATTATTATTAGCAGTCAGCATTTACAATTTATTTTTACTATTTTACTAATATTATTATATTGTATTGAAACTATATATATATATATATATATATATATATATATATATATATATAATATATATTTTACGTCATGTCATGTGATATTTTGATAGACAGTTTTAATACTATAAGTTACAATAATATTAGTAAAATAGTAAAAATAAATTATAAATGTTGACTGTTAATAATAATAATAATAATAATAATAATAATAATAATAATAATAATAATAATAAAGTTGTATATTTAGTAGGGCACGTTTTTATGCTAGCTATTAAAATAATGTCAGAAAATGGCGACATGTTTTCGACGTCGTATAAAGAAATCACTGTTATATTGGTAAAAGTGTGTTCAACATTTTCATAGAGCAAAATAGGTTTAAGCTACGGTTTGAATTTCATAAACAAAGTTGATGCAGAACTTTAATGCGCGTGTAGAACATGTAAAATCGATATAAATCGGATTTGAAAATATCTTCTTTACACACACACAAACACAAACAACCCTTATTAACTTTTGTAACATTGTCCTTCCTACTGTAATCTCCAAATTTATTTCGAGGTAAATACCCAGAGAAGGAATGTTACTTAAGCTTCTTATTTATGAAATTCATTAAATGTAGCATAAAAGTTTCCTACAACCATTACTTTGGCCAAATTGGGCAACCAAATTCTTCATAAAGCCAACACAATTATAGTTTTAAACTCTTTTTAAATCTTTCCCCACGCAAACATGGGTACACTTAATCTGAATTGAATCTTCCTCACCCCTAACAAATTAGCATAATTCATTTGCGTATAACCCGAACGAATAGTAAGACGCGGTGACAAAAATCAAAATAAAAAAATTATTACAAGATTATTTATTATTTATAGGTCGGTATTGATAATAGCCATCAAAAGCTATATCCGAAAATCACATTACTTGACGTATGAATACGTGAAAGTAGATCTCTGATATTTTCTAGCCCTTACTACGAAAATTGGAATGTATAATATATAGTTGCGGGAAGGTGGCTCCTTACCACTATCATTACACAAACGTAACAATTGTTAACTACACTAGATATCATCTCTGAGCCTACCTACTATTGGGAAACAGCGTTGTCATTCTCTTGTTTTCGTGTGGTATAGCTTCTCTTATGTGTAAGAAGTTTCGCACCGCTGTTTTGTCGATGTTGCCAGTAGCTCTTTCTTACCCCAGCACACCACCCTCTGACTTGCGTAAAAGCGAGGAGATTTGGCAACAGTTAACTGAGAGAGCGCGAATATAAACTTTTCTCCATTAGACCTGCATTTGTCTTAGCGATGATATCAGGTGTATTGAGTCCATGAATCGTAAAAATGGACAACCCGCTGTTCTTTCAAGGTCGTGAGCGGCACAAAACAATTCATATTTGGAACACGGGTTTCCGCGGGAAGGGGGAATTTAAGAGGGAGAGAGGGTCAGCAGTTAGCAGTTGCGCAATGCTTTGTTCGCAACCGGCGGCCCGTGTTGCTTACAACTTCGCCTGCATTATTTCTACACGGTTATTGTTCTCAGGAATTCGTATCAAACAAGCACCTTTTACGGACTTCAGGGTAATGCAGAGGTGAATGGTTTCATCACAAGTCGAATTCAAAACCGAGACTGTCCCTATTAATTATTTTATTTCCTTTCTATCGTGGTTTTAAACACGTATAAGTAGTATGCTCTATCCATCACTTGCTTAACCTTTATGAAAAAATGTGTTCATCATAAACTTTAGTCACTGCTTATACTATCTGGCTACATATTTTGTTTAGAATGATACCGCCTATAAAAGAACACCCGCCTCGGTGGTGTAGTTGGCTAACGTGCTAGTCGTGTTGAGCCAGACTGCCGAGTACGGGGAGATCTTTGTTCGAATCTCAGTCAGGTGAAATGGGGGTGGTTTTTCCTAAATGGTTTCCACTCTCCCTCCATGCTAATGCATGTTCATTTCCTCTAATTTCAACCTCCCCTAAATCCTAATCCATTACCGTAATTAGTACTTAAGCGTATAGCCCGAACGCGGAGTAAGACGCGGTGCTAAATAAAAATCACTATAAAAGAACAAATGAAAATACGTGTGTGTATGTATATAAAGATCACCCAAATATAGTCCAATTTTCAAAGGAAAGGCCTCTTAGAAAATCCATATTTTTTGCCAAAACATATAACACTATTTTATTAGTTTTATTTTAAAAGTGTACTAATAATATCTATAAAAAGTGACAGCTATAGTCATGTGACTTGACATATGAATTGTGTTAAATTAGATCTAGTAACCTTTTTAGCTGTTAGATAAGACCTTTTATAAGAAAATTTGAACTTACCATCATACACGTAACCGTGGTCACATGGTCTAAACTCGATGGCTAAAAACTCGCTTTATAGACTAAATTGCCATTGAATTGCTCGTTGATAACCTTTGAGTTGAATTAAATAGTTAAAATAAAACTACCCTTTAAGATACTCGTATTTATAGAAAAATATTAAATATCTTTGTCAGCACCACCCGGAATCGACCGAGGATCCTTTATACTAAAACTAAAGGCACAAGACTAATATAACAAATATGATTAAACTGTGTTTTTAAAACTCTCCTTTTTAGTCCGATTCATAAGAATACGGCTTGTCTGAAGAAACGTGACGCCATCCCTGCAATCACAACCACTCACTCTCGTTACACGTGACAT
>JBCFYV010000001.1:40761834-40795573 GCA_039000515.1 Timema cristinae
TTTTGCTCTGATTACTTGTTTGTTTGTTACTCCGTGTGACTATGAATTCCCGGAACTATTTTATTAAAAAATCAGTAGGCACAACTTTCTTCGGAGGGTAAAGTAAACACATCGGTTCCTATCGATCTGTGGCATGGTTCAAATAACTCCTGGAGGTTTTATTGGTAAAATAGCTTTCCTCATAGACATTCTTGTAGCTGCAATATCATCAACCTGGTTCACGAAAGTGCACGTAAAATATTTCAGATGAATACAAATAAATGGAGGGAGGAGTTGAATCCTCAAAACAACCCCCCACCCCTCACTACGGTTCTGTCTCCTGATATTAAAACAGTACAAAGTGAAGGTGAGTCGTGAATGGCCGACCGAGCCAGCGAGTCTACCGAGAGGTGATGGCGAGTCGTTGACCTGTAAAACAAGGACCCGTAGCGAAGGCCGTCAAACTGCCTGCCTTCGTGCTCTACCCCTCCCTCCGTCTCCCTGCAGATATCACAGTCCCTCCCTACCTCCCTCCTCCCCTCATCCTTCTATCGAGCATTCTTCACACGCTTAGGGGGCCTCATCAATATTTTTTGGAAGCTTCCGGGAGAGCCGGTGTCGACCTTCAAAACACTTTACGGATATGATGGCAGTGACTAATTGTATTACGGTGGGGATGTAGGAAACGCGAGTTTTAAGGGCAGGTTTTATATAGCAAAACTATTTTGGCCAAAACCAATAAAATAGTGTGCTAGTAGAATCATAAAGTTTAATTTTCTTCGCATGTTGAATACCTATCATGAACATAGCAGGATTAGATGACAAACTTTTTAAATGAATATAAAAAGTTATAATTAAATTCCAGGACACTCTTGACAGATATTCAACAATTGTTGATATCATCGTGTGAAGAAAATTAAACTCTATGTTTGTAATAAAGAAAAGTTTGATTTATTTAGACCAACAAAATGTTTTGATTAAGAAACCGCGTCCTCTAGATCCCCACCTTAAGGCTAGTGAGCGTGAGTTTAGTGCATTCATTTTGCAGTTTTTATAGTACAAACATTTTTTGGCCAAAATAAATCAAATATTTATTCTATAGAATCATAGAGTTTAGTTTTCTGCACATGCTAATCTCAACAATTGTTGAATATCTGTCATGAGCATGACAGCATTTGGTGACAAACTTTTCTCTTTATTTAAAAAGTTCGTCACCAAATGCTGCCATGCTCATGACAGATATTCAACAACTGTTAAGATGATCATGTGCAGAAAACAAAACTCTATGTTATTATTATTAGCACCGCGTCTTACTACCCGTTCGGGTTATACGCACTTACGCTAATGTGTACTGGTAGGATGATTGTGAGATGAAATGAAGGACCTACAGTTTAACGTGGAATCCTAACCACGGTGGCGGCCTGGCATTCCCCACATTCACAATATGTCTTGTCAGAGGTGAAGGAAGGGTTTGGAAATCAGATAAATCTGCGCCGGGACCGAGGATTGAACCCCGGCCGCCAGCACAGAAGTCTGACACCTTACCCCTAGACCACCAGGTCACCAACAAAACTCTATGATTCTATAGAAGAAATATTTGATTTATTTTGGCCAAAAGATGTTTGTGCTATAAAAACTGCAAAATTAATGCACTAAACTCGCGCTCACTAGCACCCCGCCTTAAGGGGGCCGTATACTAGAGCTCTGAGATTCGTTGCAGACGTCCAGAAATCGGGCGTTATTTTTTTTATCACCTCGTCTTACTACCCGTTCAGGCTATACGCGTACATACTATTTACTTTAATGGGGTTGGGATAAGGAAGGAAGCATTTTAGAGGTAATCTGCCCGCATTCACGTGGAAGGAGAGTGGGAAACAATTTAGGAACCCGTTTCGGTGGCCACGTGGTCTAACGAGCTACTATTGTGGTAGACTGGACTGCCGATGACGGGGAGATCGAGGTTCGAATCTGAGTCGGGTGTACTGAGGGTGGTTTTTCCACTTCGCCTCAGGACCCGATATTGGTGGATTCATATCCGGCCGGAGTCAATGGATTATTCTTGAGCGATAAAAATCCGTAGCACTACTTCCTTCGGAGGGTAAGTAAAACGGTCGGTCGCATGTAGAGTGTAAGATGTAAAAGCACCTTGGAAGGTATGTGAAAATTTCTTTCCCAGGAAAATTGGTAGACCCTTTTGCGCTTGCTTATAGAAATTCTCGTGTGTTGATATAATCAGTTGGTACAGAAAGTGCACGTTAAATACCTGAATTAAATTTAATGAAAAATAACCCTTGAAGAAGCAGGTGGGGGGAACAATCGAAAGCTTCATGTCACTACAGTGAAAAATAACCCTTGAAGAAGCAGGTGGGGGGAACAATCGAAAGCTTCATGTCACTACAGTGAAAAATAACCCTTGAAGAAGCAGGTGGGGGGAACAATCGAAAGTTTCATGTCACTACAGTGAAAAATAACCCTTGAAGAAGCAGGTGGGGGGAACAATCGAAAGCTTCATGTCACTACAGTGAAAAATAACCCTTGAAGAAGCAGGTGGGGGGAACAATCGAAAGCTTCATGTCACTACAGTGAAAAATAACCCTTGAAGAAGCAGGTGGGGGGAACAATCGAAAGCTTCATGTCACTACAGTGAAAAATAACCCTTGAAGAAGCAGGTGGGGGGAACAATCGAAAGTTTCATGTCACTACAGTGAAAAATAACCCTTGAAGAAGCAGGTGGGGGGAACAATCGAAAGTTTCATGCCTATGCTATGAAAAGTATTTTAATCGAAACCGGTGTGTCACAAAGAGACTTGATTTAGTGATATTAAACCTTCAAAAAGATACCGCTCCCTCTTTTAATTGTGGTGGCTTTATTTACTTAAAAATATACGGATCATTTTATTTCTAAATGCACGACAATTCTACCACATGGTATGCGCATTTTTGGTGTTGACTATAATAATAAGTCCTTATTTATTTGTCAAGTCTCGAAGAACTTCGCCGTGTAAAATTAAAAGGAATGTCTTTCTCGGCTATTGTTTCGCAAGGTAAAGTGTATGACGGCGGCATTGTAAAACTTTTAAAGAAAGGAGCCGTTTCTTTAAAGGGTAATAATTAGGGACCGGATTTTACCTATTTGCCTATTTGCCTTTTTTTTTCTTGATCGTAAAACATAAGAAGTTGATATTATATATATATATATATATATATATATATATATATATATATATATATATATATATATATATAAATTTGCATTCTTTTTGTTACAGGTACAATATGTTAATTTTATAGTTCCTATAACTGTCTATTCTATTGGTTTTTGCGTTCGGCTTTAGCTTCTTTTTTTAATACTTTATGACCCGCCTCGGTGGCGTAGTTAGCTAACGCGTTAATTTCTTGTCGAGCTAGACTGCCGAGGATGGGGAGATCGAGGTTCGAATATCTGTCGGGTGAACTGGTGGTGGTTTTTCCTACATGGTTTTCCACCCTCCCATTCCGAGCAAATTCGGGCTCACTTCCTCTAAATTCAACCTTACCGTTTCCTAACCTATTAACGTAATTAGTACTCAAGCGTATAACATAAATGGGTAGTAAGACGTAGTGCTAAAGAAAAAATACTTTATGTATTTTATGCTAAAAGAGAAATCCCAGTTTCTTAAGCCGCGTTGACACGTTACGAGTAAGCCTACGCTCGGACCGACTCTGACGCTCACTATGACACTACTCGTATCGTGTGTACATGTAATCTAAGTCCAGTTGGACGGCAGTCATTTGGCCCGAGTGACTCGGACCGTGCTCGACTTTTTGAGTCAGCTTGAATACGAGTAGCATTCCAAAAATGGCGGCGGAATGGTGAAAGGTGCTCGCGCAAAAGGTGGCCTGAGCGGGAAACCGTCCTATTTGTGGAACTTTCCGAAGCCGAAAAGGTGTAATGGAACATGAAGTTGTCTGATCACAAGAACAAGGACGCACGAAGCTCAGCTATAGTCCGAATATTAAAAAAAACAACTAATATTCCGGACGTGTCTGTTCTAGACATTAGCAAGAAGTACAGTAACCCCATGGCTTCTTTGGTGCTGACTGACAGCTGACAGCTGACTTCTGACAGTCAACATTTATGTATATACCTAAAGTTTGACCGTCAGAAGTAACAGCTGCTAAACATATGTTTTTGCAGATCATATGGTTCGGAGTAGGGATACGTAATTTGGGCTGGTAACTTTTTAAAGCTGTCAGCTGTGAGTTGTCAGTCAGCACCAAAGAAGCTATGGGGCTACTGTAACTACAACCGTGCAGGTAAAGTGGCTCTCATGAAAGTATCACATTTATTTTTTATTTTTGGTGTAACTCGTTGTAAGAGATATTCAAACAGTTCACTGGTTAATCTGACACGGTTCTTATAGCTGTTTTTGTCTTCTTCCTCAACCTCAAGAAGAAAATTAGCAGATGCATCTAATTCTTCACGGCTGAGAACCCATTCACGAGTCAAAGTTTTCTTCTTAACTTCACGCGAGTGATATTTATGTAATTCTAGCTCCTTTATTAGCATATGTGTGACAACTCTGATACCCTTCAATACAATATCGGCCATATTTATAACTATCCGAGTAGCAAGACGTGGAAACCATCTCTCTCAGTAATTATTATTATTAGCACCGCGTCTTACTACCCGTTCGGGTTATACGCACTTACGCTAATGTGTAATGGGTAGGGTGATTGTGAGATGAAATGGAGGACCTACAGTTTAACGTGGAATCCGAACCACGGTGGAGGCCTGGAATTCCCCACATTCACAAGATGTCTTGTCAGAGGTGAAGGAAGGGTTTGGAAATCAGATAAATCTGTGCCGGGACCGAGGATTGAACCCCGGCCGCCAGCACAGAAGTCTGACACCTTACCCCTAGACCACCAGGTCACCCTCTGAGTAGTTGCTCTACAAGTGGCTCGTAACGTGTCAACGCGGCTTTAGATATAGTAAGTTATAGCATATACTTGTTTGGAGTAGGTTTGAAAATCGACACTTGTTAAATAGCTTCCGATGGGCGTGAATTGGGCGGAAGACTATGGGAGAAGTGGCAGACATCTTTGGAGGAAATAGCATGCCGTCGCAGGAGAAAAGTTCATCTTATTCGGAAATGGCAAATTTGAAATGTTGTCCTTTGACATCATATGAAGTAGAACTTGGCTCTTTTTTAAAAAAAAAAACATATCTGAAAATATAGCCCATTTCACTATCAAAAATCTAGAAATTGTCACCCGAGAATGCAAGTGTTCTATGTCCAATTTTACGGTTTAGTGTAAAAGAGCATTGAAGTTTGACCTTGTGTATAAAACCAATGTTACTAGATGACAGCTCGAGTTTGTATCTTTTTAAGTAATTATATAGTAGTCTCAATTTCACTGCAGGTGAATCATAAGCATTCTAAACAAACGTAAACACCAAATTTCTCAAATTTCACCATTTTGGAGATAGAACACTTGCATTCTCGGGTGAATAAATGTATCTATTGATTAACAGCATTTGACTCGTTTTAATAATCAAATGGACTAAGATAGAACTCTTGTAGAAGACTTGACTATTGATGAAGGGGAGATCGAGATTTGAATCTTGGTTCGGTGTACTTGTGTATTTTACTAAATTGTTTTTCACTCTCCATACACGCAAATGCAGCTACATTTCCTCTAAATTCCAAATTCCTAATCTCTAACATAATAGCGTAATTAGTACAATATATGCGTATAACCCGAACGTGGTACTAAAAAAATGAGCACTGAACTGGCCGTAAGTAATAAAATAGTATGTAGTAAAATCACAACTGCTCACATGAAATAATCTAACGTAATAGAAAACATCAGCATTTATAGCACATTTTAAAAATTCATAGTATGATACAATTTACTTTAATTTTTAATTATTTACTTTTTTAATGTTTGCTGGTGTAACTTTTTCTCGAGTAATGTTCGTACCTAATGTGATGGATGTGTTTGTTTATGAACGCAAAGTTTATTAAAACGTGGATTAATATTAGAAAGATCAGCTTTCAGTTCTTGGTGTAATCTAGTCCTGCACTATACTTACCCTTCATAGCCGCTGGAGTTGAAAATACAGTTTAACATAAGTGGAAAGCTGCAAACGGTATTTTAGTAAACATTAAACATAATTTTTTAAAATATAGGTCTAATAGAAATGTTGTATTTACTAAATTGATTGCTCTCTTATAATCAACCCCCTTTTTTTCTGGTAACTTACTAGGCTAAGTCGAGTTAAAAGTAATAATTCAAGCCCAGTTTCATATCCAAACTTAGTACGCTTCAAGTGCGGTGATTCGAGTATACTAAATACAGGACGACACGTATGAAACTGTCCCATTCCATTCTGGTCTCGGTAGGTGTCGTCCTGTATTTAGTATAGTGCCACACTTGAGGAGCACAAAGTCTGACTACGCAACTGGGACTTTTAATGCCTGAAATTTTTCTTGCACCCCTCCTCAAATAATTACCTCCCCTCTTTTCGATGATCGTGCCCCACAGTTTGAGAACCGCTGACTTAACGTATGAATATATGAAAGTAGTTTTGAGTATATTATATAATTTTAAAAAAAATGTCCCTTCCTATCTGAATGTGAGCGTTTCTTTTGACCCCGATCCCACTATAGCAACAGAGGCCTCGCATGCAAGCAAACATGTGAATGCACTGTTATGTTGAGCTGGCCAGTTCCTCGAGTGTCATCTCGGCTTGAAGATCACCCGGGCACGCAACGTGACACCACGCATGCGTACAAACCTCTACGCTTCCTGATTCGGCCTTCTCTCGACTTTGAGCGACCCCTTTTGAACACTTTTTTTTAATGTTAGTTCGTTTGCGGTTTTTGTAAAACTAACAGTTTTTTTTATTAGCTAATTCTTTTTTTAATTTATTTGTGGTTGGCGTTTTTTATGTTTCACAAGGACGCGAACTTTAAAACGAGAAACAGGAAAACTTGACCGACGCCGCTATCCGCGTGTCCAACGATGCGAGTTTAAATGTATTGATTTTTTTTTCCGCGTCTTACTATCCGTTCGGGCTGGACTCGTATGTACTGATCACACCAATTTATAGCCAAAAACTCTATTTTATTTTAGAAAATATTAGTTGAAAACCGTAAAATTAGGGAAATGGAATAGGTACCGGTAATAGTTTTGATATTATTATCTGAGCCGGCGCTAATTGGTTATTTTTAATAGTAAGGTATTACCAACGAGCTTGTTTTTTATGTTGTTTATAGTGCATCGCATTCTAACTATCCATCGGGGTTTACCGCATGTTCACAGTATGTAAAAGGTAGAATTTAAAGGAAGTGCATCCGTATTTACGTGGAACGAGAGTGGGAAACTCTCTAGGAAAAAACTCCGGCCTAGATACGAACCCTGATATACCCATTACAGGGCGACCAGACAAGAAGAGACAGGCCTTTTTTTTAGCGTGCCTACTGGCTTTTTTTTAAATTAGGGTGAGAATGTAGGAAACGCGAGCTAGGGGAAGTGTTTTTGCAGTTTTTAAAGCAAAACTCTTTTTTTTTCCTAAAATATATAAAATATTGCTCCAGTATAAACAAAGAGCTTACATTTTATTCACATGATATCAATAGTTCTTAAATATCTGTCATGAGCAGGACCTAAAAGTTGAGCAGGACCCAAAAGTTGATGCCCTTAAAAAGCAAAAAATGCTCTAAAAAAATTGTGTATTAATTCTCTAAAAAAAATCCCTTTGAAACAAAAATATGCACTTAAAAACATAGTTTTTATATTCTCAAAAATACCAAAAATGCTCTTCAAAATTCAAATAATACGTTTAAAATGCAATTGTTCTTCTTGTCCGTTTATGGTAATGGCTGTAGAATACTGCGAAGGAAGAAATAAATAATATATATATATATTTAGCACCGCGTCTTACTACCCGTTCGGGCTATACGCTTTTAAGTACTAATTACGCTAATGGATTAGGAATTGGGAAGGTTGAATTAGAGGAAGTGAACCCGCATTTGCGTGGAGGGAGAGTGGTAAACCATTTAGGAAAAACCACCCCCAGTTCACCCGACCGAGATTCGAACCTCGATCTCCCCGTCCTCAGCAGTCGAGCTCAACACGACAAGCGCGTTAGCCAACTACGCCACCGAGGCGGGTAAGAAATAAATAATAAATTGTATGTACAATATACCGTTTAAAAATAACTTACTTATTAAGTTATTGTTCTGTCAGAAAACATTAGGATATGCTTATTGTTTCCTGCCTGGCCCTACTAATAATTATACGAAAAAACTAATGCTCCCAAGTAAATAGAAATAATTAATTGGTGCATTAAAGAAAATACTCGTTGTGTGTTACGATTATGTAATGATTATAAAATGACAGAAAATGTAAGAATAAAAACACGACACGATGTCCCCAAAATTCCCACAAAAAATGCCACAAAACTAAATAAACTGTAAAATCCAAAAGTCATATTTTTAATATCATGTTTTCATTAAATGTGTTTATTTATAAGTTTCCATCGCGTTCGAATTCACAGAATAAAGATACTTCATCAACTTCCGGTTCTTGGTCATGAGCATAGCGGGATTGGATGAGAAACATTTTAACCGGAGAGAAAAAGTTGTCATTAAAATTCCAGGACATTCTTAACAAATATTAAACAATTGTTGAGGTCACCACGTGAATAAAATTAAACTCTGTTTTTCTAGTGGAGAAATGTTTGATTTATTTTTGGCCAATAAAATGTTTTGATGAAAAAACTGCAAAAACATGTACCCTTTCTCGCGTTATCTACATCCTAAAGGCATTTAATCAAAAGCGACGCTCGAGCTTAGTACTAGTTTCATCCCTCTTACACCTCTTCACATGAATAACGTGAGTCCCCTGAACAGTTCATATACCGCGAACTAAGCGCGATTACTTTCATCAAACTAGCGGGTAAAGCCTCTCTGGTTGGGTGTCGAAATGATTAAAGAAAGCGCATTACTGAATTCCATCGCCATACAGGGCGAAACCAGGTCACGATCCGGCAACACCGGAGGGCCAAATGTTAACACCGCATGAGAGGGGCAACGTCGCGCCCACATCGTCAAAACAAGTGATTGGAAATGAACAAAATGTATACAAAAAATTACAGGCAGGGTCCTAGGTAACGTTTTTTTCTCACTGATAATAATTATTACTCTACTATCAGAGAGCGATCGAAAAAATCCAACTTCTGAAATCTTAGATTAATCTGTAGTCCGACTATTTACATAGATAGGTGTTCTGAGTTTGATTTCCGCCAAGGTCAAAAACGTATCATGGGTGGTCGTTGACCAAACACCTGGGTCTTGCTTCTCTGATCAAGTATATTTCAAATAGGCATATTAGTCTAGAGTCTAGATTGTTGTAAGCTATGTGCTGATATAATCGGTGTTCATAAAGTGCAAATTAAATACCCCAAATACAAACATTTTATTTTATTTTTATCACCGTGTCCTAGTACCTGTTCAGGTTATTCACATATATAACACTAGATAGCTGTTGCCCGCGGCTTTGCTCGCGTGGAAGTTGATTATATACAAATACGAAAATATACATATGTATTTACAGATTAATTAAAAATATTACGTTACGTTGATGACCATAACTTGACCTCAGATCAAAAATAATGCAAGTCCGATACAAACTTTCACCCCCTTTTTCATCCCTTATTAAATAAAATTTCCAAAATTCCTGAAACACGTATTTATTTGTTGTACGTCAATAACCGAAATACAAAATTTTGTTTATGTAACTTTCAAAATGACGGACTTTCATACATATTATCATACATATTATCATCCCCTATTTTGACTCCTTTGGGGTGGAATTTTCTAAAATCCTTTCTTAGTGGGTGCCTACATAACAAAATGAATATACAGTCCGAATTTCATGCTTGAAGCCTTGATAGTTTGCGCTCGGCGATGATGAATCAGTCAGTCAGTCAGTCAGTCAGTCAGGACATGTTATTTTATAAGTATAGATTACGCTAGTAAGCTATGGACGAGGAGGGTTGAATTTAGAGGAAGTGTACACCTGTATTTGCGTGGACAGGGAGTTGAAAACCATTTAAGGAAAAACCTCAGTACATCCGTTCGGGATTATAACCCTCATCTCCCTGTCATTGGCAGTCTAGTCTATGGTGAAAGTGACGCCATAGATCATACGGCCACCGAAGCAGGTAAGAATTGAGTTATTATTTTTAAACAAAGGTAAATATTTTATTCACTGACCTAGGCTACTATCATACATAAATCAGGGTTTCCATGCTGATGTAAACAAAGAATGATGGTACAGATGAGCCACTTTGCACAAGCCAGAACAAGCTGAAATTTGCTAAGAAAAAATCGGGATTTGCTGGAAGCTTAAATTTTTACCGACATCCTGAACCACCAGCCTATAAAATGAATGATCGTGTGTCGAAATTCGTTAAGCCCTTTTCTCGTAATTGCATTTACCGGAAACGGGCTTATCAAATCATACAATGTAGACTTGACCAAGAAAGAGCAATAAAATAGTTCACTCTCAGATCCAGCGACAGGGATGAGTTGTGCAATCTGGGTCTTGTTGTCCCTTAAATAAAAAAAAAATGTTTTTTTTTGTCGTAATACAATATGCATAAGCAATATTTAAACACATTTTAGCACATATCTTAAATACTAATTTAACCTAGCTCAGCAGACCTGACAGTAAACACCCTAACTTATTGCAAAAAAAAGTTTAATGTTTAGCTAAATTAAACGTCAACGTTGAATGAGGGTTGAGATTTGATAGCTGATCGAGCGTACGACGTTTCTTACCGATGACTATCGTTCGATGCTGTGTCTCTTTGGGTTATTATAAGTCGCAAAAAACTGCCTTCACAAACTGACAATAAAGCTTAAAAAAAGTAATTCTATAAAGATATCTAGGTGGCAGGATAAACAAAAACATAAATATGAAAATATTTTAGGCCCAGCCCGGGAAATGAACAGGTTTTCTTTGACCTGCAGTCGGCTTACCTTTACACACAGCTGAAAGGATGGGCCATGCGATTTGTTCAGACTAGTGGTCTTCTGATCTTGATGTGTCCTTCCTCTTGTTTTAATTTTAACGAAACATTGCTTCTTGTAGAAACACAGGTAATCCGCATTTGTCGACAAAAACAAGATCTCCGGTATCTGGAACTTTCTCCTAAAAGAAAGAAAGTGCACCTTTGAAGGACAAGACGTTTGCGTGTTCACTGTCCACCAATTAAGATGCCACAAGACAAAACCCATTTGTATTTGTTCATTTCATCCTAGAATCACCATTATACCAGAACAACACTAGAAAAACAAACATTCTCAAAACAGTGACTTGCAGAGGGAGCCGGCACCTGTGATCACACGGTACAAAGCGTCAGTCCAGCACAAGACTGGATCGAGGTTCGAATATCAGCCGGGTGCAATTCGGGTGGTTTTCCAAATGTGACTCATCACTGTGGTTTTCGCATCTACTCTCAATTCTAATGCTGGAACGCTTCTTCTTGACTTCCTTTCTCTTCCTTACTCCTTAGATTGAGCCGCTAATAACTATGATGTTAAACCCAATGATGAAATGAAAAACTGTGACCAAGTATTCCAAGGCGCTAGAATAGCATTGTACTTGGTCACTTGTCGACAGAGAAATAGGAATTATAGTTCCGGCCAAGTGCACACTTGATCTTCACTTAAGTTTTCCCATCCTCTCTCTATGCCATTGTAAGTGGATTCCTTGTAAGTTACACCCTCCTCATCTCCATTCTCTTAGTTTTAGTAATAAACAACCCTTTTATTCTTGTTCAAACAAATAACACATATCAGTGGCGTGTGGTCAATTCTGGACAAAGGGAAGCAATGAGCCCACAATAAAGGGGGGTCTGATGGACCCTAGTTTAATTTGAAGCTTACACGGGTCTTTTTTTTTTAGTTAAAAATATCGTGGGGAATAAAGGAAGGGGGTGACACAAATATGCATGAAATAAAACAAAATAATTTGTGATCTTAAAAATATTACTCAATCATTAAATGATATATATATATATAAAATTGTAGTTATAACTTTAATAAAAAGAATAATAATAATAATAATAATAATAATAATGGTCAATGCACGATTGCCGAAGTTTTCTCTTGGGTTGGGGCCTGCAAATGAGTATGACCTTTGGACTGCTCTATAATAGCTTTGAATCCGAATTTACTCTACACGTCATTATCATTAGTAAATAGTAAGGTCAACTATATAATTTTCCGCCAATCCGGCACACCGATAATTACTATACACTTTCATAAAATTGAGTATTTTTTATGTAGGTTGCTTGAAGATGTAGTGGGTCTGTCTCTGTTTCAATTATTTTATTTTTCTCGTCAAAAAAACAGGGTCTGGTCAACCGGGACGAAAAACAATGCTTAAACATATTACTTGTCAGCTAATAAAAGTCAACCGATCTAATTTAATGTATCCATTCGCCAAAACAAATGATGCGTAAGACCATAGTCGGTATGCAAGAACGCCACTACGATGACGCAAGCAAACTAACGCCACTTAGGCTCCATTCACACCAAGCAATAAGCATCCACTTGGTGGCGTTGTTGCATACTGACCTAGATCTTGATTTGTTGTCACTTTTGCCAATCAAAACTTTCACAACAAACAATTTGTTTTTAATGATGTTTTTCTTTTAACTGTTTTTATATCTTCTGCTAGCTGTCAGCTACCACCACTCGTGTGGCAAATGGACTATATTTACCTTTTGAATATCAAGTCTTAAGCTTTATCTTAACAATAATTAAACCTCTATTAACTCGACAATCTTTCTATGCTCTATATAAGAGTTACAACTCACATACTTTTAGAGTTTATATATTATTTAAGTCCGACACCTTATCTCACTCAGCAACGTGTCTGTCTATTGAGCTAAGGGGTCTCGTGTTCGATTCCTAACATAGCCAAAAAAATTATCATTGATGAAATGCGGGTTTCCCCTTTCACAACGATGAATTAATGGCCGGGGGCTGGATGTTGTGCCTGTTGCAGATTTAAGTTAGTTTACAAGTCGTGTGCACATATAATCAGTTGCTTCATAAAGTGCACGTTAAATACCCCAAACAGATTAATTAATTTTAAAAAATCTTCTTGGGGTGAATGGGCGAGGGTTAAATGCTTATTTTAACTCCCCTTTTGAGTGTGCTCTGCTGATGAGTGTTTTATCATCATACTGCCGTAGTTATAAGTTTCCAGACTCTCTTGGTAGCCTAGTTTTGACGGAACGGGGTCCTTAGTGTAGCTGGAATGAGCGTGGTAGTGTTTCCCAAGCGCCAAGAAAGTTGTGTTCGTGAATAAAAGTAATGTTTATTCCCTTCCATATTTTAATTGATCCTCGCGTTTTTCCACGAAGTTCCATGTCCATTATTCTAAACAACGTTCACACGATGAATTCCTCGCTGCCGCAGGATTTCTTTATTTCCACCGCGTATCTAGGATTCTGACAATTATATATAGGATGTTACTCTATACCTTTTCTTAAAAACACATTTTTTCCCACTTTCCAAACAATTTTGTATTAAACCCATACATTATTAGCCTTATCTGTCCATTCAAATAAATTTGGTAAACTAATTTATAAGAAAGTACACCTAATTTATACAACAAAAAAAGAAGCTGGTGGCCGCATGGTCTAAGGCGTAACTTAACAATATACTAGAATGCCGATGAAGGGGAAATCGGGGTTTGAATAGTCATCTTTCTCTCTCTCTCTTTATATATATATATATGAAGGAAGGGTTTGGTAATCAGATAAATCTGTGCTGGACCGAGGATTGAACCCCGGCCGCCAGCATAGAAGTCTGACACCTTACCCTTAGACCACCAGGTCACCCATATATATATATATATATATATATATATATTAATAAAGAAAAAGATTGAGAGTATATATACCACACACATACATACACATGTATATAAATAGAGAAAGATGAGTATGTATGTATATATACATATATACATACATACTCTCTCTCTATTTATTTATATACATGTGTATGTATGTGTGTGGTGTATATATATATATATATATATATATATATATATATATAAAATATAACACTCTCAATCTCTTTCTTTATTAATATATATATGGGTGACCTGGTGGTCTAGGGGTAAGGTGTCAGACTTCTATGCTGGCGGCCGGGGTTCAATCCTCGGTCCCGGCGAAGATTTATCTGATTTCCAAACCCTTCCTTCACCACTGACAAGACATCTTGTGAATGTGGGGAATGCCAGGCCTCCACCGTGGTTCGGATTCCACGTTAAACTGTAGGTCCTTCATTTCATCTCACAATCACCCTACCATTACACATTAGCGTAAGTGCGTATAACCCGAATGGGTAGTAAGACGCGGTGCTAATAATAATAATAATTTATTAATATATTATATATATTTATATACTCTCAATCTTTCTATCTCTTTATTTTATTTCTGTGTCTTTCTATATGTGTGGTATGTATATACACACACATACCACACATCACACATACATACACCCCTCTTTACACATCTTGCCCCCCCCCCCCCCCTCTAGGTCATCCGCATATTTACGCTATTGGTTTAGGTTTGAGTAAAGTAGAATGTAAAGGAAATGTAGTTAATGTACCCATATTTTCTTGGAGGGCAAGTGGGAAACATTTCACGATAAACTACGAAGCCAGGGTTTCAATCCCGACCTTACCATCACCCCGGTAATCAAGTCTATTGCAATAGTGGAGCCTTAGACGATGTGACCACTGACGAGGGCAATCGTAAGATGATAGTTCTCCGTCTCTCTCTAGATCGGTATTCCACAAACTTTCGCCAATCACATACCCCATAATAATAATAATAATAATAATAATAATAATAATAATAATACATAGCACCGCGTCTTACAACCCGTTCGGATTATACGCTTAAGTACTAATTACGCTAATGGTTAAGAAATTGGGTAGGTTCACACACAGAGGAAGTGAACCCGCATTTGCGTGGAGGAAAAGTGGAAAACCATTTAGGAAAAACCAGTCCCCAGTTCATCCGACCGAGATTCGAACCCAATCAGCCCATCCTTAGCAGTCTAGCTCAACACGAAACCAGCACGTTAGCTAACTACGCCACCGAGGCGGGTCATGATTAATAAAATAAAGTGCTATGTCGCGTACCCAATTAAATCCTTTGCGTATTTCTAGGGGTACACGTACCACAGCTTAGGAAAGATTGTTCTAGAATCTCTAGATAAACACTGTTGCGGTTATTTAAAATTCCTCTGGATGCTCCCATATATATATAAATAGGAAAAAATAACAGGTTGTAATTTTCATGTTGGGAAGTTCTATTGCACCACCGAACAAATTTGTATGTGTAACTTCTAGTGCCAGTAACAGCGTATAGCACATATATGCAATAGAACTTCCCAACATGAAAATTACAACCTGTTATTTTTTTCTATTTTTCAGAAGCGCGTCCTTGGCATATGGGAGCTGGTATTTATTATCTCGATTGTTTCTCCTTCTTAAAATGTCCTAACAAAGAGGTAAAAACAACACAGAAACTGAAAAAAAATAAAAACATGACTTGTGAATGTATCTATCCTCTTGCACGCATGCTTTACACAAAATGCTCTTATGACATTTCCTGTTATCCAACTATTTCACCTTCAGATGCACATTAGTAGAAAGTTCATAATCACTGGCCCGAGTAACTTCCTGTCCTGGATTGGTTGTGATACGATTCGGGGACCAAGTCGCTAATACACGCCCTCATTCAAAAAATAAACCCGCTAATTCAAACGAAGGGCTTGGTGTAATAATGTGATATAACACAACCACTGTAACAGTTTGTAACAGTTTTAGTTTGTGTCCCTATATAGAGCAGCAAAGCTTATTTTTATTGATTTCTGAAAGTACAAAAAAAAAATTATAAATAAAATTAGGGCGAGAAAATAATTTACTTAGGCTTATAAATATTTATGGATTTTTAAAGTCTTGAATATTAATATCTGAGAGCTACAATTTTGTTATTAAAGCGTGTTATTTCCCCAAATCTCTCAATTAAACCTAATAATTCAAATGTTTTCTTGTATGGAAGGATGTAATCAAAGGGTGAAAAACAAACTATTTTTTCTTTGGACACTTAAAACAAAAGTTGAACCGTGCAAGGGAGTTACTGAAAATGTAAAAAAATCGCATATAGATCACTGATGATTTCCGACAATTTTGTCCCTCTCAATCAGGGGCCGGAAAACTTTTATTAGTGTTGGTTGTGCCAAAGTAATATTATCAAGTCGCTCTGCGTGCCAACCAACCCAAGTTCACCTAATTTGTTTATATTTCTATGATAGTTATCTAATAAAAATATTAAAACAAATTTAAGTTGATCTTGTAAAATGTAAATGCAATAATATGTTTCTAGATCGAAAACACATTAAATAACTATTGTTTCTAAATAATTAATATTTTAATAAAAATCAGAATAAATACAAAAGTTATCTATGTGTTTTGCAAAATTAAAGTTCTGAAGACATTATTTTAAATTTTTGTAACCAAACAATTGAATCATTTAAACATAAAAAACACGTTGTTATTAAAATTACTAGTAATCCCGCACGTTGTTGCCCGTGACCCACTGGGGTATAAGAATTATATAAACCGCCCTCCCCCACAAAAATGGTTAAGAATTACGGTCGATTTCGTACACTTTTTTTTCCGATTAGGGTGTGGCATTTTTTTTTCACAGTTATCTCTGAAACATAATTCTAAACCAGATTAACAACATGTTCTTAAAAAATTTGTTAAAAATAGCCTAATTAAAAATCTAATTAAAATTTAATAAATCCTGCCTCGAGGTGCATTTTGACCCCCTTCCTTCCAACTATGTTAAAAAAATTCAGATCTCTGCGTGCCGTATATTTGGCACACAACAAACACACTCACAGACAAACACTTCCTTTTATTATTATAGATAGATTACTCAAATCAAAAATAAAAGTTTTATATTAATTTCATTCATATCGTTCAGCGTGCCAGTCTTGGCACGCGTGCTGCAGGTTGCTGACCCTGATCTAAATAAAACGTGTGTGTGTGTGTGTGTGTGTGTACACAATTGGATAAGGATGAGTAAGGTAGAATTTTAAGGAAGAGTATCCCCATTTACGTTGAGTGGGAGAAGAAGGGTATACTTATGGTAAATACTGGAGATTGGTAGTAATGGAAATAGGGGGATGGTCGAATAGAGGGGTTATAGGATGATTAATCTTCAAGCCATCTTCAAATGAATGGGGCTGTAGTTTCTTTTTTTCCCCAAACAAATCACTTCCGTTTATTCTTATGATAGTTTCTAGCCAATACCAACAACACAGCTTACAAGAAATAGTAATAACAGAGCCTGAAACAAAAAGTGTTCAAAAAACAATGGAGGCTCATCGCGGTATTCCCATAGAGATCTAGGGGGGAGGGGGAGACATTTAATATTCCTACAAGATCTTCTTACAGGATGTAACTTTTAACTGCTGACATGAATACTAATGTTGCGGTCCGGCTTACAAGACTCATAAAGGACAGTGTAACGTGTATTTATTTACACCAGGGATGACTTGGCTTCTGTCGGGAACAAAAGACCCATTGTTTGGAGCTACGCCCTCTTTTTTTTTTTTTTTAAGGATTTTCTTACACAGTGAAATGGGTATCGTGAATTATTTTTTGAGGTTAGTTTGAGCTTCTCACTGTGTTTTAATATTCTATATTCATTTTATATATACGGTTCTCCACCACCCATCACAAATGGACGAGATCGAATTGTTGTGATATGCAGCGTTAGCTATAGCTATCCTAAAGAAAAAGGTTGAGAAAAAAATTAAGGCTAAGATGTAGACAAAAAGGAATAATTATTTTAAACACTAATTTGTTAGACTTGTCTTTCCATAACGCCTCTCGACCACAATCAAGTAAATCAATTTAAAAATAAAATCTTAGACCACGAGGACATTTCATTAAACCACATTGATAACCTCACGTTCATACTACTACATACAGCGACTGAAAGATTTGATCGACCAGAGACATACACTCGAATTTTACTTCAGGTTAATCGGATGAATCGATTAACTATCCCTCAGTTATTCAGTCAGACTGATCAGCTCATGCAAAATGGAACAATAAAAGTAGGCCTACTACACACAATCAGTTTATGGTATTATTAAAAACTGATCAGTCAAAAGTGAAGGCCAAACTGATAGTGTATGGGGGGTCCTTATGCTAACCGACCGTGCCCGGGATACTTTGGTTCAAATCTCAGTTGAGACCAATTTGGGTCTTCACGTGGTGTGAAGCAGGTACGGTTGCTTCGGAGTGTGGTCTCACTTAAATTAAAGCATCTCTTTCAGCTACTTTAAACAATAAACTAGGTAAATAGAAACCCTCAACGGTGTCCGGGTGGTGTAAGGCGTTAGATTCGTATTGCTCTTGGTCGAGGTTCAAATCACGGTTTGCTGATTTTATACGTGTAATTTCACTGTGTTTTTCACCCTAAGCGCTCTCTAAAAAAATGCTGGTACATTTGTACTCTAATTTGCCGATCCTACCCTCACCGATGGTAACACAGTCTAAAGCATTAGGCTAGCTATATATATTGGATTGCAGGTGATGAGAAAGTTGAGGTTCGAATCTTTAACGGATATACTGAGCGTCGGACACCCGCCTTAACTCCAGACAAGGGGTCGGCAATTTTTTTCTTTTTGGCCCTGATCGACTTAAAACGCGACCACCCATCTTTTATATATTTATTTATTTAAATTCAATGTTTCCTCAAATATTTATGTTCACCACCTCCACCTTTATATAAAGTAAGTGATTAGATAAATTTACTAAAAACTAGGGAGATTTGTGAACCGAAATAATATACATTGTTGCAGAAACACTTCACCAAAGAGCCTATCTGAAATAATATACATTGTTACAGAAACATTGAGAAAAGAGTATCATATCTGTCCTACAAAGAGCATAACAATCAGTTTCACATTTCTAAGACTTCAATCAAAAATATATTTGCTTATAGCTCAGAAACTGTTGGTTTTATAAAAATATATTTCAAATAAAATATTTATATTTTTAAGAGTATTACAACTTTACAACTATATGTTATTTTGTAGCTCAAATAGTTGCGGAGATACACCCAAAGTCATTTTGATGGGAAAATGACAGTTGCCATTTTGTTTGTAGTGTTGAACAGTGCTTAAATAGAGAATTCAATCAAAACCGTTAGAGCTGTTTTCGATAAAATCGATTTTTTGTTTGACCTTTAGTAAAAAAAAAATTCTTTAGTCTTGATATCTAATTCCAAAAACTCCTCAATGGAACCTTATTAAAACCCTACAGTAGATAGATATAAAGTTTCATACCGATTGGTAAAATAGCTCCGGCTATAGTTCGAGATACAGACAAAGGGCATTGCTAAAACTACCTTTTCGGTTTCAAAGGGTCATAAAACATAGACATTTATCAAAATATCGAATAAGATTTTTTTTTTTTTTTCGATACGATACTTCTCTCTCCGAGGAGTCGAGAAAAATAAAAATATAAACTAAATAAAATGTACATTTTCTTACTTAACGATCTAATTCTTTTTATTTTACCGTTGAACTATCATGGTAATTTTAGTAACATTACAATATTATTCGAAAGAACTTGATATAATTATTTGTGGTTTTAAAAAAGACTCAAGGATCAAGTTTCAATGTCATTGTAGTTTCCCTTCACAGTCGACTGAAAATTACCGCTATATCGACCAGTCGCTGATCTCTTATACAGCCTGTCGCTGGTGCACTTTCTCGAAAACTATCCTCCCCTTACCAACCGCTTGGAGTAAATCGTTAGTAGCCATGTAGTGTTGTTTTTAGCACCGTGTCTTGCTACTTGGTCAGGTGATACGCAGATGTACTAACTTCGCTAATGAAGAAGGTTAAATTTAGAGGAAGTGAACCTGCATTTGCGTGGAAGGGATGTGAAACCATTTAATAAAAGACGCTCTTAATACAGTCGACTGGGATTATGACGCCTTAGACCATGCGGCCACCAAAGCAGGTAAAGTCTGTTCATGATAGGTTTTTACCCGGATGACAGTTCAAAAATCATATATTTAGGTTTTGGGTCGCCATTATTTGTAAAAGATCATTGTTTTGTTATAGATATTAAGTTTTTTAATTACCAGTTATATTTTAATTTAAAATAACGCAAACTTAAGTTTTATCTCACTATTTCATTACTTTTAATAATTTCTTTTTATCCAACTCGAAACAATATTTTAAACATAATTAAAAATACTTATTCTCCGTTTTGAAATGTTATATTTGATGTGTAATATAGTGCCTACATTAATACCTTTTAATACAGACATCGTATTTACTTGGAAAAGAGAAAATAGTTGTCATTTTATTTATATATAATAAATTATTTTATCGTATTTCGAAATATTTAACTGAATAAAATATGTTTATCCATTGCGTGGGTGCATCATTGTAAAAGACTTGTTTCCATCATGTTCAACCAAATGGTGTAATTTCGTCGGTCGCCATTTGAAGCTATGTTAGTTAAACCTTTTGTGAAAGTGCTGGGAATAATAATTTTTTTAAGTGGAATAAAATGATCAATAAACTTTGTGTCCGACCCCAAATAATTTATAAATAATACTGGCCTAAATTACTGTGTTTAACTATCAAATTCATATTTTACCATTTGTTTTCATTACAGTTATACAAAGTGATAGATGTCAGCTGTTGGCGTAGGGATATATTAGAATAATAATAATACCCGTTCGGATTATACGCTTTAAGTACTAATTACGTTAATGGATTTAGGAATTGGGAAGGTTGAATAAGTGGGAGTGAACCCGCATTTGCGTGGAGGGAGAGTGGAAAACAATTTTGGAAAAACCACCCCCAGTTCACCCGACCGAGATTCGAACCTCGATCTCCCCGTCCTCAGCGGTCAAGCTCAACACGACAAGCGCGTTGGCCAACTACGCCACCGAGGCGGGTGATATAATAGATACTTTTTATATTAACTTTTTGAGCTGACATCCAAGTAAACTAAGGTCGTGAATGAATTATATCCATGGTGTTAAACATAATAATAAACACAGAATAATGAAAACACTCAAGGCAAATCTAGATTATTTTATGAGATTTTATACCCAAAAGCCCTATTTTTTTTTACTTTATAAAATTGTGACTCAAAAAAACGTGATGACTCCTTAAGTTTCCAGATCATTGGTTTGTCGTATTAGGTACACTATTTTAAAGTAAGCGACGTCATGTACCAGTAACGAACCATTCAACTTCTTCACTTTCACATTTCTTTTCAATGAACTTTTGGTGAAATAAAAAAAAAAGATCATTCTTTTTTAAATAAAGGTAAATTACTGTTTGTTTACATTTCTCTCTGCTCGCAAATAATCAGCTACATTCACTTTCAAATATTTTCATGTTTTTACTATAACTTGTAATTATTCTTAAGTGAAAGGAAATAATTCATGTATTGCAGAAATAATCAAAAATTAATTTTTGTTAATTATATTCTTGAATGCCCTAACGACATCTGGTGGAATATATATATATATATATATATATATATATATATATATTATATTGTTAACTGTATTGTTTTTAACTTTTATTCTCTAACAGACCTGGGGAAATTACGGCCCGTCACGTCTATATGGCCGAAATTAGTTATTATTATTATTATTATTATTATTATTATCAGCAGCTCCGCGTCTTACTACCCGTTCGGGTTATACCACTAACGCTAATGTATAATGGTAGGGTGATTGTAAGATGAAATGGAGGACCTACAGTTTAACGTGGAATCCGAACCATGGTGGAGGCCTGGCATTCCCCACATTCACAAGTTGTGATTAATACACGTATTGTCAGAGGTGAAGGAAGAGTTTGGTAATCAGATAAATCTGTGCCGGGACCGAGGATTGAACCCCGGACCCCAGCATAGAAGTCCGACACCTGACCGCCAGGTCACCCAACGAAATTAATAAATTAGTGCTAAGTATATCAGGATTAAAAAAATAATTCTATGGAAGAGTATTTCATTTCTAAGTAACATATCAACTACTAAATTTCTACCTGGTGGCATTAAAGAAATAATTAAAGATATGAAAAAATGGCACCCATCTCATTGATTTCTGTTTTATTGGAGAATCACTTACTTATGTTTATTCAGGCTTATTGTCTTTCTTTTCGATGTTGTCTATCTTATTTAAAAATAATTGCTTTTACCTAAAAGCTGTTTTTTTTTATTAGAATTCTCGTTGTGGCCCTTTAGTCATAACATTTGGCCAGCCCTGTTTTACAACTTAATAAAATAACCTAGTTAGTGAAAATTAATAATAATTTTGATTGATTGTAATATTGGTGTATGCGTACTCAGTAAAGGAAGGTACCGATGTTTAGACATTCTTATAAAATACATTTTTTATTTTAGTTTTCCGTAGCTTATTTATGGTCTATTGCTGTGGTTCTCAACCTTTTTAGTGTCATGCACCCTTTTCAGTCCATGTGCCTAACTCAAAAGTTGCATTCTGAATTATATATATAATATATAATATTGAAAACACTTTTTTTTCTATATTGGTACATAAATACTATTAAGTACTTTGATTATTTTTACTGTGAAGCATTACAATTAAATTAAAATTACCGTTCACTAATTCCAGTTTGTTTATGCATTGACTGAAATATTGTAGTTTGAAGAAAAAAATCTTTTTTAAAACAGTTTTAGTCTGTGGACTCAATGCCCACCCTAGAACCCTAAAAATTCCCCCCGGTTGAGAACCCCTGGTCTAGTGGTTAAAAATGTGTGTATTTGTATTTTGATGGTCAAAACTTTATCTTTTATTATCAAAGTTGTAAAGTAATTTGGAACTTCACATAACGTGCACCGCGTCTTACTACCCGTGCGGGCTATTCGCACACTTTCATTTGCTGAGATAGAAAAGAGTTAGTAGATTATTGATAGGGAATGTACCCTCATCTTGTTGTGGTGGGAAAATGGGAAACCGTTTAAGTAAAAGCACTCCAGTACAGCCGGCCGGAATTCTAACCCGGTCGCTGGCAATCCAGACTAGATAAGATAGATGTCTTAGCCGTGTGCCCATCCATGCGGGTAATACAATAAAGATGAATAGTAAATTGGTTAAACATCAGACTAATATTACCTAGTGTCTCAAATTTTTTACTACCGCGTCTTACTACCTGTTCAGGCTAAACGCATACATGATAATTATTACTCTAGTGGGGAAGAGATGAATAAGGACGCATTTTATAGGTAATATACACGTATTTGCGTGTAAGGAGAGTGGGGAAACCTTTTAGGAAATAACATCCTTAGTAGACCTTACTGGGATTCAAACCCCGATCTCCCCTTGATCAGCAGGCCAATCAGAACACAAGAGTGACACCTTAGAACATTCGACCACTGAAGCGGGTGCTACGGTACCCATCACAGTGCTACACCGGGCGGGTGTGACGGTAAACAGGCTCACCTCCACCCCCAAAATTGCAAACATTTTTAACGAATGCTTAAATTATTTTACATCACATTAAGTAGAACTATGGTAGATACTTAAAAAAATGTCGTATGCATAGGCTACATTTAACGACCAAGCTTACGACTTTAAATTCAAAAGATGCCCCATACACGCTTTAAAAGTGTCCTTAAAATTTTGAATGGGGGAAAAGTACATAAATAATAGTCAATACATTGTATGCTTCCCTCCCCAAATTACATTTATGGGCGCGCCACTGATCCATCATAGTCTTATTTGTTCTTCAAGATAAATGACACACACTAGTATGGTTTTTTAATAAGCGCTGTTTTAAATACTTTATGCTCGTATGTGCGTCTTCAAATTGTGTCATTTGTATTTAAAGCTCTACAGAATTCAATACCAGTAGTTGTATGAATAATTAAAATAAGTTTATACTAACAATTGGTTCTAATGCGAGAAACATACTTTAAAATGTGAGTACCACTGCTGTGTACGACATATTCAAATTAAATGTTCGAGTGATAAATATTTAATAATGTTGTAAATAGTTTTTTTTTTAAAAGGAGTATTCAAACATGTTACAAAAATCAAGCGTAGAGTAGTCATATTCATAGCTCTAAAAATTCACATCATCAATCAAGAGTGACAGGTGCTTTATGCGTGAATTGTGGTATAACTACATGAAAATAGTTCTAGTAACTTTTTGGACTGTTAGACAAGGTTATCATGGAAATCCTACTAAAGGACGGTGAATAAGAAACAATTTAATTTCATATTTTTTTTACATCAGTTTTAATTTTACTATATCATGAGTGCTATTTTTTTGTATTGATATTATTTATCAAACATCTGAAGGACATGACTTGACGTATGAATATATTATAGTAGTTTTAGTAACTTTTTGCTACATGAAACCTACTATAGTAATGGCATTCAGTAACTTCAAACCTAAATTAAATGGACGAGGAGAAGATATATTATAAATGTGACATCATTTGTCTTGAGTATTATTATTAAAATTATTATTAGCACCGCGTCTTACTACCCGTTCGGGTTATACGCACTTACGCTAATGTGTAATGGTAGGGTGATTGTGAGATGAAATGAAGGACCTACAGTTTAACGTGGAATCCGAACCACGGTGGCTGCCTGGCATTCCCCACATTCACAAGATGTCTTGTCAGAGGTGAAGGAAGGGTTTGGCAATCAGATAAATCTTTGCCGGGACCGAGGATTGAACCCCGGCCGCCTGCATAGAAGTCTGACACCTTACCCTTAGACCACCAGGTCACCTCTTGAGTATTGATACACCAAAATATAAAAACAAACTATTCAAAGGGCATCCGATTAGAGTTCGAACCATGAACTTTCGAGGCTTACAGAGTCTGCCACGATATTCGTAAAGTCAACCTTGTCATTTAAATAATAAACGTGACTGAGTAGCTTATATTAAAACTTTTAATTATTTAAAAAATATATATATATACTTGCACAAAATATTAAAAAAATTAATAATAACGTCGTATATCCTGAACGGGTAGTAAGACGTGGCGCTAAAAAATAATAACATTAACTTTTATCTCTACGAGAAATGTACTTAAGAATCTTACAAACTATAAAAGGGTCAGTCCTTAAATTACACTAGGATTTTTTTATTCTCTTTAATGGGGAGGTGGGGTCAGAATCCATCTTGCGTAAGGTTTTTTTAATCAATATTTATGGTGACAAAATCTGTTTTTTTTTTCCAGAAAATTCTGAAATGTTTAGTTTCCATTCATTAATTTCACCCCACTTTAATCACTCATTTTCGCCGTTTTATAGAAATAATTGAAATATAAACTTTATATTTTGTGCAAAGATAGTTAATTACAATACACATTACGACTGATATTTCGTTTAAATAATAATAAAAATAAATACACGAATAAAATAATATTATTTACCAAATTGTAAAAAAAAATCACATAAGCTATACAATCAATCAATGGGTGATGGAGTTGTAATAACTTGCGATCACTTACTAAGAAGGATTGGTGGAGGGAGGAATTGAAAATCACGAAAAAAGGCCTTACGTAATTTAAAGACGCCCCTTAAATAAGAGTTCCAAGCTAAGCGCTAAAATTAATTAGACATAACAGCAGCTACATACAGTAAAAAGAATAAAACGCTTCGGTGGCAACTTGGTCTAAGACGCTACTCTCACAATAAACTAGACTGCCGAAGACTGAGAAATCGGAGATCGATTCTGGCTGGGTGTACTGAGGATGTTTTTTTTTTCTAAATGTTTTTCTATCCCCTCCACACAAATACGAGTACACGTCCTTTAAATTCAAGCTTCCTACTCCCCAACACAGTAGTGTAATTAGTTCACAGTTATATAACCTGAACCGTTAGTAAGACGCTGTGCTAAAATAAATAAATAAATGGAATACATTTTCAGAAAGGGAGTAAGAAAATGATACAAAAGAGGTATTTTAGGGGCACATTTTTGTCGGAAAATCACACCGGATCTATGTACAGTTGCGACATCTTGACAAAGGTGCATCCTGTTAACGTAATTTGACTCTTGCCTTTTTTTGGGGGGGCGGAGAGGGGGGGTTATTCCAGCGATATTCCTCGGCCTGTTAGCTGAGCTCTTGGGGAGGATGAATTAAAATATAGAAGTTCCTGAGTTGACCCCCGGACGTTGCTATAGTCCAAATTTCATAAGAATACCTTAGCTGATTTCTATAAAATTTATTAGTTATACTTTTACATGTTAATACGTAAAGTTTCTGCAGCTGCCACGCTTGGTACATAATATCAGCACCTTTAAAATAACACTAGTGAATGTGGGGAATGCCAGGTCTCCACCGTGGTTCGGATTCCACGATAAACTGTAGGTCCTCCATTTCATCTCACAATCACCCTACCATTACACATTAGCGTAATTGCGTATAACCCGAACGGGTAGTAAGACGCGGTGCTAATAATAATAATAAAATAACACTAAACAATTTAGTAAAATGCTATCAATTTTGGCTGCAAGAATTATATTTTTATATTTTTTTAAGTTCCTTTCTACCTTTTAATTAGTTTCCATTTATTTGAGGTATTCAATGTACACTTTCTAAACCTACTGATTATATCAGCACACGATTTATAAACTTACTTAAATCTATAACAGACACAACGTTAATTCCTGAGTGTGAAAGGGAAAACCCACATTTCACCCTTGATACATTTTCCGGCCTCCTGAGAATTGAGCCTGGGACCCCCAGGCCATTTACAGACACAATACTGACTCAGCTAAGGTATCGGTCGGACTCCTTCCTACCTAAATCCTAATTGGATCTCGAAATATTGCACCCAGACCGCTGCCTTTAAGAAATTCGTAAATAATACTAATTTATTTAACATCCATAATGTACAGTCGGATCGCTGTAGAAACTTATTCTATCTTTTCGCACGCGTCTTACTATCCGTCCGGGCTGTCCGCAAATATATACTAATTGGACAGATAATGCTTTTAGTTAGGATGACCCGCCTCGGTGGCGTAGTTGGCTAACGCGCTTGTCGTGTTGAGCTCGACTGCTGAGGACGGGTAGATCGAGGTTTGAATCTCGGTCGAGTGAACTTTTTTTTTCCTAAATGGTTTTCCACTCTCCCTCCACGCAAATGCGGGTTCACTTCCTCTAATTCAACCTTCCCAATTCCTAAATCCATTAACGTAATTAGTACTTAAAGCGTATAACCCGAACGGGTAGTAAGACGTGGTGCTAAATATTAATAAAAATATAGTTAGGATGAGTGTATCCGTAGTCGATGTTCGCTGGAGAGAGTGTGGAAAACCATCTATAGGTAAAATAAACTGCTGTGATTCCAACCCCGACCTTTACGTCACCTGCAAACCATACTAGACAAGCAAGACTGATGCATTTGTCAGCGTGCCCACTCGTGCAGGTTTAAATCTTCCTTCCGGGTGTTCTTAGGTTTAAGCCATGTGTGTCTGCACCTGTCATTTTTTGACAAGACAGTTTCAATTTTGACATCCGAAATAAATAGTGAGTGAACTATTTTTAGTATTGTCCAACTATTCCTTTATGCTTTGTGTTCTCAAAAAAATGTTCTTATGCAGTGGCACATCCCGAGGGAGGAGGTAAAGGAGGGGGGGAGGGGACTATGCATTTGCCTTCCTCCCACCCTTGCTCATTTCCATACTACACATAATTTTAATAAAAGCGTAAAATAAATCAAGTATAATACTATAATATAGGGTACTGAAAATACGTCGAATGTATAAGCTGCATTTCAAGACTAGCCTTAAGATATGAATTATCATGTCCATAAGGAAGTTTCAAAGCGCCCTTAGAATGTTTTTTAGTGAAACATTACAGAAATAATCATTCGCCCCTTATCCAAAATATTTCTGGGTACTCCACTGTTTATATGGTGATCCGACTGTAATAACGCTATTAATTAGCATCAGAGCGTTCTGTCAGCGCTCGATGAAAATTAGAGCAAATCCTGAGCAGAGAGACGCTCTTATCAACGTCAAGACGCCATAGATCTTCGTGGCCAACGTATGACTCCTTCTCGGCCGTCCGATGTAATCTGAAATGTTGCAGAATGTTAATCTAAGCATGTCCGCGGCAAGAAGAAAGCTCCGTTGTTTGAATCCTGGACGATTGAGTAGATTGCGCTTCACAGCACGTCTCCACATCCTCGACGCTACACATCACATTGCAACACATATCCCACACACGTCAGGAACACGTTTATAGTTGTTACTGACAGTTCAAGGACGTTCTGGTTGGTACGGTCACGAACAGAGACCCGTACTGTGCCAGTCTGACGCAATGAGCCGGTGGTTCCTAACTGTTTCGTGTTCGACGTATCGCCCTCTACACGTAATCAGAAGATTCCATGGCAACTATTATTATTGTTTAAAAAAAAAATTAACTGTTACGTTTAACATCATGGTATTTAACTGTTAATTCAAAGGTGCATGACTGAGGAAGGTCGTTCGAAGAAGTGCATCCGCATTTGATTGGAACGGGGGATTGGGGAAACCACTACTAGTTTACCCGGCCCTGGTTTGAACCCCGATCTTTCTGTCTCCGGCAATCCAGTCCATTGCCAGAATGACGTCTAGGATCTTAAGTCTACCGATGCGGGTGAATCTTTTTCTAGAAAGTTTGAAATATCGGGGGATTTTTGTCGTTCGTCAAAATGTAATATGAAAAGACGTATGTTACTTAAGATAATTACAATGAATTTCCTTTTTAAATATAGTCTTCTCAGTATTGTTAATGTTCAATGCGGCCCTTTTGATTAAACCAGTTTGACACGTCTGTCCTAAAGTGTCTGGAAAAATGGGAATTAATTCTTAAAGACCCTGGAAAAAACATGAAATAGTGTCAACCAAGGACAAATATAATATTCACGCGCAGCACGTCATTTTGTCGCTCCTGTGCAAATAATAAACGTCACTGTACAGCAACTAGATTGTGACCAATTTATTCTAGTTTACCTCTCGACCCTCAGGCAGTGCCAGATGGGAATATCAAGGAATACGAAGCATAACAAGCGGCCGTTTCCCCCTTATTTTTTTTTATATAATGGTTCGCAACTCCAGTTTACTTTGTTTTGGCACGTAATTTTTAATGTGGCTGATGACCGTCAGATTTTATACGCGTTTTTGTAAATGAATGAGACAAGATACGAAGATATCTCCTGGTCTTTCATTCAAATGAACTACCGAAAAAATGTCATTTCGTGTTTTTAACCAAAATGTACTTATTAAGTGGCCTCGAACTCAATTATAGTTTCCATCCGTCCTTATGTGTGTGTGTGTGTGTACCAAATGTATGATCTGCCACATAATTGGTTTACCACATGTACTGTTTGTCACGTGATAGGTCTGCTGTCCAAATCTTCACTACCGAGCCCTGAAGAATCTCCCGGACGAGTAGGACATTCACCTTAGTCTACTAATATATATTTGCACGTATAATAAGTCTCATTGTAAACATCCAAGTTGTTAGGAACACAGTGGAGCAGAGTTATAAAAAAAAAGTCGCGTTTCCTGACATACTTTGAACCGCAAATTACTTAAACAAACCGCACCCGGAGTTATTACCGAGGAGAGATGTGTGCGAGAGCTTTCTGGGCA
This sequence comes from Timema cristinae, assembly GCA_039000515.1. NCBI lineage: Eukaryota > Metazoa > Arthropoda > Insecta > Phasmatodea > Timematidae > Timema > Timema cristinae. The sequence continues at coordinate 40,791,588 of JBCFYV010000001.1, forward strand.
ACTGGAAGTGAGGTATTCAGAACATCGGCGATTATCAATGGAGTATTATGTTAGAGAAGACGACAGAAACTATTCTATTCAAGAGGTCTCATTGGGCTCACGACTATTATGTTTGGATATTCAATGTACAATCTATACACACGAGGTTCGTCAGAAGACGACTTACAAACTAAGACACAGCAGACCACTACGCTCTGTCAAGTTGCACTTAAATAATCCACTTGGCTTTTAAAATAGTTTATTATCCGTAATTTTTTTTTAGACCGTCTCACGATCGGCTAGCAGGAATATCACTTGAACCAGAAAAAGTACTCAAGTGCGTAGTTTTCTGCATTCTCAACTTGACAAAAGCTAAATTGGGATCAGTTTAATAGTTTAATCTTAATTTTAAAATAATAATTCTACTATTGATTTAATTTTTAAATATTGTTACATACGATTTTACTGGTCTCAATATTTCACTGTTCTTTTAAGCAGAATACAGAAAATCGCGCCACGATGCGGTGTCTGGTTCGAGCGCTATTACTTACCTAAGTGAGGTGTTATTCGTGAGGTGAGACGCACTTTTAAGGGGTCTGAATTTAGATTTTAAATCTTTATGATTTAATTTAGAATTATTATGTAAAATATGTATATTCAACGCTGTTAAACAATTAAAGTTGTCCATTAAAAATACAAATTGACCTTAAATTAATTGGAAGATTGACTGAATCATGTTTACATGAACTATCTAAAACGTACTGTAAAAATATCAACTTTTGGAAAAATATAATGTATAAAGAAATGCTTTCAGAATTGCCATTAAAAATTGTCTGACATTGAATCAGCATACCACATAAAGGTGCTTCATGGTAGAACTAAAAAGCGTTGCAGACGTTTAAAAATACCGGATTATTTATGAAGTGGTTTGATATTTGTTGATATTGTTTTCATCAAAATGTAAGTGAAAGTTCTCACCAGTTAAAATCTTTAAATAATAATATTTAGCACCGCGTCTTACTACCCGTTCGGGTTATACGCTTTAAGTACTAATTACACTAATGGATTAGGAATTGAGAAGGTTTAATTAAAGGAAGTGAACCCGCATTTGCGTGGAGGTAGAGTGGAAAACCATTTAGGAAAAACCACCCCCAGTTCACCCGACCGAGATTCGAACCTCGATCTCCCCGTCCTCAGCAGTCGAGCTAAACACGACAAGCGCGTTAGCCAACTACGCCACCGAGGCGGGTAAAAAAAAACTTTAAATATTACGTTTAACGTGTTTAAAATAAATCCGTGATAGCTCACATTAAACTCTATAAAATAAACTCATTATTTTAAATTTTCTGTTGTGACCCTATCAAACAAAACATGACTTTATTTGATAGAGTAAGGCTAGATCTACGTCTATAACCTTTCGCTTTCATCTCAGAAATAAAAAAAAATTGCGTAAAGCGTTATTGATTTTTTTAAAACTTTTTAACTCAAATTTAACCTTTGTAAATGATCAGAAACCTGCCGATAATTTTCGTCTACATTTTATTGTAAACTATATTAAAATATATCAAAAAACTTCTTAAATAATGCGGGATTGCTTAACCTTCGCAACGCGTCTTATTTCTCTACCATACAGCACCCTTCAATGCCGAGGAGGTGGTCACATGATCTTAGGACGTCAGGCCCGCAACTACTGGATTTTTGGAGCCGAGGAGGTTGAGTCTCTATTATAGACTAGGTGAATAAACGATGTTTTGCCATTTGCGATTTATCACTGTGTTTTCCGGTCACCTTATCCAACAAATTCAAGTGCATTTCCCCAATTTGCGAGACTTAAGGCAACAGGTTTATAATTATACTTGATTGCTAGTGAGTGGGAAGTTGAGTTTCAATTACTGGATGTGGTTTTCCACATGTAAACAGGTTTTACCCGTACATTTTCCATACGAATGTGGGTGCATTTCACTTAAGCTAACCTCTCAACCTATAGGCCTATCCCTTTAGTCGTTAATAATCTCGACGCTGAAAAAAAAAATCTGCCATGCACATGGAAAAGTGGAGGAAAACGGGGATTTTTTTGTGTCTGGAAAAAACCAAGAAAAAACAGAAAAATTCAAAATCTAGAAAAGAATATTTGTGTATCTAGGGACATTATTCTTCGAACTTTAAATATTGGCATTTCATCTCCTCCCTCAATCTTTTCCGTTGAAATACATATTTGCGAAACAACAGAATAAATTTGCTCACCAAGGTCAAATTATCCTATTCCAAGTCACTAATGCCAGGAATTCACTGTAGTCAATTTCCAAGTCAAATATTACATTCCATTCCTCTTACTCTTTCAGAGTGTCAGGAAAACCTGAAAAACACAGGAATGTTGGGGCAGCCCTCTGAAAGTACTATTCTTTTTATTATTTATTTAGCACCGCGTCTTACTACCCGTTCGGGTTGTACGCTTAAGTACTAATTACGCTAATGGGTTAGGAACTGGGGAGGTTGAATTTAGAGGAATTGAATTCACATTTGCATGGAGGGAGAGTGGAAAGCCATTTAGGAAAAACCATCCCCAGTTCACCCGACCGAGATTCGAACCTCGATCTCTCCGTCCTCGTCAGTCTAGCTCAACACAAAACTAGCGCGTTAGCTAACTACGCCATCGAGGCGGGTGAGAGTACCTACTATTGATGTTTTAGTGTAGGCCAAGACCAATTTGATTCGCGATATTTTTTTGTGGTATAGGATTGTTTTGTTTTCCAGTCACAATCCGCATGGTGCTAAACGTGTTTTGTGTCAAAGGTAATAGATGTATCATTGCGATTTGTCGCAACAATTGTTACCAGTAGTTCCTCGAGATTACCGTGAGATCTCGCCGTGACCGTACGAATTCAGCGACTGACCAAGGAGTAAAGATCGTCCCAAAGGTTGTTCCATTCTCATTCGCGTACGCGGCCGGTACATTTTTATTCAAATACTATACTCTTTAGTGTAAATACGGTTTATAACTGACTTAATATAAATAGCCTAAATGAAGGAGATAAGGAATGTATAAGAATTGCACCATCATTTTACTGAAGAGGAGGTGAAACTACATGTTGTGAAAACCACATCAAGCTAACAGGTTTTTCCCGCGATTTTCTAATACTTTTCCTTATAATTCACATTTTTGCTTTGGATTAAACATTTGTTGCTAATTAGAAGCTTAGCTTAGGCACTTTTACGTATATACATATGTTCATATCTATTCATTAGATATTAGAAACAATTTTTTATTTTAAATAATTGTAAACAACGGGGCAGGTCAAGAATCGAATCTCGGCTTAATATACTGACGATATTTATTCCTAAATGGTCTATCCGATCTCCTTCCACGAAAATTTTCCGCGTGTGGCTCACGGCTGAGGTTCTTCTCATTAGCTCTCTACTACCCAATACGGGTACATTTCCTCTAAGTTCCCCCTTCCAATCTTTCCCCTTAGATTAAGGAGCTATTAGATCTCGTATTTTATTACCCACTTTGGGGGTTCCATGGTCTAACGCTTCACTCTCGCATTATACTAGACTAGACTGCTGATGACGGGGGAGATAGTGGTTCGATTCTGGTCGGATGTTCTGATAGTGTTTTTTCCCTAAATGATCTCCCACTCTCTCTCTCTCTCTTCATGCAATTACCCGCCTCGGTGGCGTAGTTGGCAAACGCGCGTGTCGTGTTGAGCTCGACTGCTGAGGACGGGGAGATCGAGGTTCGAATCTCGGTCGGGTGAACTGGGGGGGGGGGTTTCCTAAATGGTTTTCCACTCTCCCTCCACGCAAATGCGGGTTCACTTCCTCTAATTCAACCTCCCCAATTCCTAATCCATTAGCGTAATTAGTACTTAAAGCGTATAACCCGAACGGGTAGTAAGACTTGGTGCTAAATATTATTATTCATGCAATTGTGGTCACACTTCCTCTAAATTCAACCTTCCTGATCCCTAATCCATTAGCTTAATTAGTACGTAAGCGTACAACCC